>JABUQX010025891.1:50000-57500 GCA_015478945.1 Trachelipus rathkii
ACATTCACACGCAATCATATATATACATTATAACAAATAAATATAAGCTACCTTACTAAATTACTGTGTTATTTGGATTTCGAATTGGCTGAAGATTAAGGGTGGTATGACCGCACTATCATATTACTAACATATAGTAGGACTGACCTAGCTGTTATTAATACGTTGCTTGCAAGATGGCCTCTCACATAGCCCATACATCCCCTCTCTCATTGATTCTTCTCTCTGGAATGAATTTTTTAGCTTTTCAGAGTCTTTCTTTAGTTGATTTCTCCACACACAGCGACTTACTTCTCATTAGCTTCATCCACACTTACATTACTTCCCTCAATGAATTCGACAAAGACATATACAATTGCTAAAGTAAATAAAAATCCAAAAACATTAAATAAAGTTTTCTTCTTTGTGAAATTAATAAGCTCTTGATTGAATAGATGGTACTAAGTGTTTCTTCAAATGTGCTCCTAATGTTGATTGAAGTTCAATTCTGTACTTTGCTTCTATTTTCTCAATTTACTTTGGCAAAGTTTGTTGCAGTTTGTTGCTTCATATAGCTTGTTTGGCGTTTCTCGCCAATAGCATTATATTTATAGCTTGCAGTATCTCTAATGTTACTATTTTATAACTCAAAATATTTGGTTCCTTTTAGCCTATTTTGCTATTTCGCAAGCCCTAAATCACCGACCCTTTATTCCTGACAATTCTCCTTATAGCAAATTTATAATATATGTGTTGCACAAATCAATATTCTCTGACATATTTCTACCCTTGTAATATTTTGGCATCTTTTTGTAACCATATTGATGCTCCACAATCAGTATAACCCCATTACACACAGTCCACAACATGAATTTCTCTATAAATACCACAATCTTTTTTCCCTTTTTTTATAATTTTAAAATGGAAAATATACAATATTCCCCTTTTTGCTAGAAATTAGTTTCTTGTTAATTCTTATTTCCCTTTGAGTTTTATAATTCCCTGTTGTCAATTTTCAAAACAAATTCATCCGACTTGCAAGATTCTACCACAACGTCCGATGATTCTTTTATCGATTCTTTCAAAATTGTTTGTATTATAAAAAAGGTATTCTGTTTTATTTATTTTTACATCTACTATTCTCACTCTGTTTGATTCATCTTTGTAAACTTTTACTATTTTTCCTAAATTCCACATATTTCTTGGTTTGAAGTCATCTATTAAAAGGACTAAATCTCCTTCTTTGTGTGATTCTTTTTTCTGCTAACCATTTACTTCTTTTTTGCAATAAAGGGACATATTCTTTGATCCATCTTTTCCAAAACAAATCAGCAAGATACTGAACTTGTTTCCATCTTTTATATAAGTAACAATCTTTGTCCTGAAATAATCCTGGAGGAAAAGTTATATTACCTTTAAGAGTTAAAGGGTTAATAAAAGACTTGATGTCTAAGCTTCTACGAATATTCCACGTCAATTTGAAAATTCTGTTAGTTGTACTAGAAATTTTGGTTCTACTACCCCTTGTACAAATTTGTTCAGTTGTCAAGTTTTCTAATTCACTAGCTGTTCATAAGAGTGAAGCTTGTAATCATGTTTCTTAACTCAACACAGTATCTACCACTGTGATCTATTCAAATGACCTCCTTTATGAGATAGAAGTTGGTTGGGATAACCCACTACCGTATTTTCTTTTTTCGGCTACAACCACACCAAACTTCATACATATTACACTATGTGCTTTATTTTCCCCCAACATTTTACCCTCCTACCTTTCAATTCTTTATGCTACATTAGGCTCTCAACCAAAGTTCATCCCCATTATCTGCTCGGGATGCTAAGCTCTCATATCTAAGCACTCCGATTAAGTGTTCTGATTCATTGATAAAAAGCATCCAGTACTCTAATGGAACTATAAACACTACATCTACAATGTATCGGGCTCTAACTACTCTAACGTGAAAATTTATTACCATACTCTCTAACATTTATCCCTCCTTAACTTTCTCTTCCCCCTTACTACATACAGAAAGGACAACACCACGGCCAATCAACTATTCCAATCACACGCCACGATCACACAAAATTGGGTTGGTACTTCCACTTCTAATACTATCTTTGGGCAATCTAATCGCTATCAACTGCTGAGTATGGGCCTGCTAATGAGCTTCTCTACATATTATGCATATCTTTTAAGACTCTTCTTAATACTTCTGCTACTGCTACAATAATATAGTACTTTTTCATTAAAACGCATTTTCAACCTGTTTGTTTTTCCTAAGATGTCCATTAATTTCTATGGTAATGTGTCATTATTACATTTTAACATGACTATTTTGGCCAGATAATTCTCGGACTTTTTTCAAATCCAAGGATACATCATTCAGATTTTTATTCCTCCCACCTACTCTTAATATTCATCATCAATACTAAAAATGGTAGGCATCTTTTCGCACCAAAATCGCATGCCTTTTGGCAAAAGCTATTCTTTCTTTTCTTCTCTATTTCATGTTTGTTACTATAATCTATTTATTATATAGAAATAAATATTGTAAGATATAAGCCTATATATCATGCCTTTATTCTATAATTTCTGTGAATATAGTAAAATATGCAACTATCTATAAATCCAGAGATATATATACATCATTATGAACATAAGATAATAATTCTAATTAAACTTACTTAATAATAAACAATAAAAGCATAACTAAAAATTTATTTTTAATTTAATAATACCATCTGAACAGATAGGTATGAAGCACTTGATCAATAGTTTAGAAAAAAAACTTTTATTAAGATAGAATAATATAATGACAATTACAGGTTTATTTTTTTTATAATTTCAATATATAATATTCATCCCAAATACCATAATTATATATTTAATCATTATATTTTGCTCAGAAAAAGAACCTAGGAAACCTTAAAATTAGAGATCTATCTGTACAAAAAAATTCTGCGACCAGTGCTCCAATAGTAATTATATGTTCAAAGAAAACCACAAAAAACTCAATTAAACAGAAATACTTACTTGCTTTAAATCTGACATAATCATTATAGACTTAGCCTGGTACAATAATTCCATTCGGCTTAATCAATTTGATAATTTGTGATCTGATAATAAAAGATATAAAAAACTAACAATATAGTAATAAACAAAAAAAATATTTTAGATATATAATATTAGAAATAAATTCATCTTTTTAATATAATTGTAAATACAATTTCAAACTAATTATCTAAAATACCTCTTACGTTATGTTATACATAAATCCCTACATAATCCTCAAATATTATAACAAATATAATAATAGATCAACTAATACTTAAACTGCTATTTATGCTGCCTCAATTCTATCTCCTAGGGATAGTTAACGCACTCAAAATTTTACTTTAAATTGAGCATCAATCTTTCGTTTTAGATAATACACCAATGACAATTAAATTTCATCATTTTCTCCCAATTGAACCTTATATAATGCTACTCCGCAGCATATGCAATTTGTGAACCATCTGAAAAATAATGTAGTTCTACCCTTTTATACTTTAGACAATTTGGATTGTATGGCCTAGGGACTTGAAAATCATTTAGCTTATTAACATCACTTAGCCATTTTATGTAACTTTTTTTTATATCTGATGGAGTTCATCATCTCCAATAACACTTTTTTTATGCATAAAATTTTGAAATATCTTTTTTTAGCTACCTACTAGTACTTTAGCTTTTTGGATGGGCAATAAACTCCAGTGGATCAATTATATGGAAAAATGCGACTGCAGTATGCTTCTTTTTGTCATTTTATTCTTGTATATCTCCCTATGCTTTCATTAAAATCTATTTCTGGGTCGCCAACTTAGCTAGTAACTTTTTGTGAAGGTAAATTTATCCAAGAAAATATTATTTCCTTTAAAATCTTTGCTTAAGTCTTTTTATCAATGTTTTTCCTAAAAATTTTTTTCCGCCTTGAATTAACTTGCTACTTGATGCAGATTAAACCCACTAATTTTTAAAATATCTTTTACTTCTTTATAAACTGCTATAGCCTCATTTTCTGATTTCACAAACTTTAAACAATCATCAACATAGAAATTTCTAAGTATAGTATCTTTGGCTAGATTACTGAATTTTTCTGATTCAATTACATTTGTAGTTTGTTTCAAAACATAATTTGCAATTGAAGGTGAGCTCACACTTCCAAATATGTGAACTTTAACTCTATATTCTTCTGGAGTTTTATCTAAATTACCATCTGGGAACCATAAGAAGCGCTGATAATCTTTATCTTTATTCTTTATCAAGTACCTGTATTTGATAAAACATCTTCTCTATATCTGCTATGAAAGCATATTTCTCTTTTCTGAACCTTAAAAGGATGCCTTGTAGATTGGAAATATAGTCTGGACCTGTGAGTAAACTATTATTTAAGAAATACCATTTGTATGGTAAAGTTGCATTGATACTACTCTCAATTTTGTTTTTTTTGTGGATTGTATTACACTATGATGAGTCAATGAGTCTGTCATTGGTTAATTAGCTCATGTTTCTAACTTTTTCTGCAAAATTTAAGTTTTACATTTTCATCTCTGTTATTACTTATACTGTACAATTTTTTATCTTTCAAATTTACGTTTTTAAAGAGTAAGTCTTGCTAAAAGCTTGATTTTTGTTATTAGGAAAATGCTGATTTTCTTTTTTAAATGGTAAACCAACTTGAAATTTACCTGTAATTGTTCTTTGTAATGTATTTTCAACCTTATTTTTCCACTTTAAATCTTTCTTCAACACTGTCACAAACTTGTTCAGGATTCTTTTTAGAAAACTCTCTTAAGCAATATTTTTCAAACAAATTATCATCTTCTTCTTGTATTTGGGTTTTATGACATCTTAAACTCATGAATGCTGGGATACCATCTGGTGTCGAACCTTGTAAAGCCCATCCAAATGAATACTTAACTGCAAAGGGAGAGTTATAATGACCTTCTACTACTTCTATGGGTTTTAAACCATTAAACTTTGATCTCATCTCCCTATTAACAATCCATTTTTCTGATTTTACGACAGTTGAAGTGCACATGAACTCAAATTTTCTAATGCCATCTTATACTCTTTGGAAGATGGACTCCCTTCTTTCTATTTTTAAAGGGCCAATTTTCTTTGCAGTATAACACTTAATTTTACTGGTTTCAGTATTCATCAATCTCAATATCTATGATTTCTAGTTTGTTTTAGAATAATATGTTTTTTATATGTTGTCCATCAACACACATAAGTGTTTATAATCTACTATATACCATTTTCTGAGGTTTCATATATACATCCTCTTCTGCAGCTTCTAAATTTAAAAATTCCATAAAACTGCTGATCAAATATGTTTCTTAAACCCATGTATGTTTCTAAAAAATTAATCACTTTATCTTTACCATTAGCTTTGAATTTTTAACTGGCACGCAGGATAAATAGCATCTTCTAATTACTTACTTTTGTTTGAAAGTTTTTTGCTTCATTACTTCCTGATTCTTTTGACTCTACTTTCTTATCTTTATCCTCTAAATTCACAGTGAGTGCGCTGGTGAGGGGTTTGAGCCATCTTGCTCTTTCTTTGTTAAACTGGTACTATCTTTTTCTCTATGCAGAAATGTTAAATGTTGCTTATTACATTTTTCACATTTTTCTGGTCTTTTACAATTATTACTAAAGTGATTTGATCTGAGGCACTTAAAGCTTAAGGAATTGAATTTCATGAACTTAGCCATTTTATCCTAGCTTCGTTTTTCTTGAATTTTTCACTTATTTATACTATGATTTGTCTTCTTCATCACTATAAAATCTGCAAATTCGTTGATTTATTATTAATATTACTACTACAATTCATAAATACGCAGCATTATTTTGATTTTTTGTTTGTCATTATTATTATTCCATTTATATTATTATTTTATTAATTATTATTAATGATTTTTTTGTTATTTCTACATGTCATTATTATTTTCTTTTTGGTATAAAGTGAACTTAAACCTTTTTCAATTTTGCAATTTTGTTTGTGTTTGGGTTTTGTACCGAAATGCCAGTTCTGCCCGAAACAATTGGTGTGTTCATTACTCTTGCTTCTTTTTTTAACAAGACTTTGGTGAATGTACTAAAATTTTACCTTTTTATTTTCTCATACATACTATCTATTTTATTTTCCATTTATCACGCTGCTTGTAGGGAAGTTTTTTTAACTATTCTATAAATAGCACCAGTAGAATTCAATTCATTTAAAGGGGTAATATTTCCCATTGCATATTAATCGGCATATTGAAGTCCAAAGAAAATTCATTTCTGGCCATAAGCTTCACCATTGTAAGGCTTATTATCATTCCAGTCTTCTTAACTTTTTCAAATAGGTATTAGAATAACTTGTTCATGTTCCAATCGCTTTTCTCGAGTTTTTTTCGTAATGCCTTTTTAATACCATAACATATTTTGTCATCTAAATGCATACAACTGTCTTACTTATATTTTCTGCTTTACTTCTGTATACTTGAATTTAATAGGGAAAGCTTGTTCATTTCTCAGTTTCACACTTTCTTCTATATTTGGTTTTAAAAACTATAAATAATAAATAAATTTATGTTGGAATCCTTTCAGAAAACTACCTCAAGCTCTACATATGGACGAGGATTCTTGAATACACCAACTTTTTTTTTTTTCTAAATTTCTACTACTAGTTTAAGGACTTCTTAATTATTATTTTCCCTATACTATTTTAATTTTATTTTAGTTTCTGAAAAATTTACATTTTTATTTTTCATTTTTTTTACATAGGTAATCGCTAATACTGAAAATTGGATTTTCTAATTTTTGTTCAATTTTAATTAAGCTTTGTTCTAAGTTTTTTATATGACTACTATGTTGGTACAAATCTAAATTTTCTAGTTTCGTCCTTTTTTTGCAAGGTTATTGATTGTTCGAGCTCTTGTAATTTTAATTTTACTTTTTTCTGATCGCGAGTTAACAAAGATTTTTTGCTCATCGAACTTTTTTGCCTGGCTAACTTACTTTACTTACTTTAACTTGATATGTGTACTAGCACTGTCTTGCGGCCATAATCCTTGTCTTCGTATTTACTTCATGTATTTTGAAAATGTCATTTTTTTTTAACACTCAATAATAGTGGCTTTAATTTTAAATGGTAAGCCACTATATCCTGTATTTTATATGACTCTACACGATTCTGCTATTAATTCACCTACAAGTATTTTTTTAATGAAGATTCTACTTTTGGCATCTTATTGTATTTCATCAGATTTTATTTCAAAACTTAAGTCTAAATTATTTATGAAAACATGCCATAATTTGCCTTTAATAGTGTTAATTTTATAGGTAACAGCACCTAATTTTCCTGAAAGGAACTTTTAAAACCCTCCTTCAGTTTTTCCAGTTTCAATCCATTTTTGTCGATTGTCTTTTGTTGGCTTCGATATCGTCATTTTTTTTTACCTATATTAAAATACTAGTTAAAAAGTATTAAAGAT
>JABUQX010025892.1:0-2500 GCA_015478945.1 Trachelipus rathkii
TATAAGACTCACTTTTTGGCCAACATGTAAACAAACATGCGCAACAGCATTTAAACCATTACTTTGGAACTAACCATTATGACAGTAATCCTTATAGAATTCATTTATACAAATTCTTATAACAATCAACAAAGACATTACCAGTTAATATAACATATGTTAGTAATTCTCCATACAGTTCTTTAATTAACATTTTACACTTGTTATGACATGTTTTGACTTGTTACACATTAACATGTATAAATCTTTACTATCTTTTGAAAGACCCCATACTGCTGCCGATATTTTTTCTTTTCTTTTAAGGTTTTCACTAGATAGATAATGGCAATTGGGATACTTCAAAAGATACAAGTGAGAGAAAAGGCTTGCGAGACGGAGAAGGATTCGACTCATACACGAGGATCGCAAGAAACTCAAGCCAGAACATTTTATTAATAAGTTATTGTACAACTTATTATTTATTTATTAGTTAAACACTTTTTTGAAAAATATTTTAGTTTACTTAATATTATTGATTTTTTTAATTTTAATCTAATTCAAATTTTTAAGCTTTAATAAATTTTTTTTTAAGGGGGGACAAAACTGAATCTTCGATTGCTTTAATCTGATAAAACCCCAACCAAATAAAACCAGGATTGCTAGAAATCACATATTTAAATTAATTATAATGAATATTTAGAACTATTTTTGGAAAAAACATATTTTCGAAATAACATTATTTTCTCACGAATATGAATAATTTTCTCACGGTTTTTCCCCAAGGTAATTTTTCCACTTGTGCCAATTGTTTCACATATTAAATTTCTTTTGCAGTGTGGAAAAACGTGAGATTTCTGTAACGATTTACTGATACCGATCCTGTTGCTGGATCAAAAATAAGATTCGAATGGGTATATAAGGGAAGTGGATCAGGTAAAGCTAGAGCTCATTTTATACGACAACCTCAACTACTATTACAAAAAGAAAAAAAAAGCCGAGCTAATTTTATCAGTGAAATGAAAGCGAATTAAAAATTAACTTAGGAATAATTTTGAAATAATTTTTAACTCAGAAAATTTTCGAATTAAAATTAAAACTTAGATAAATTTTGAAAAATTAATAATAAATTTAGAGAACATTGTTGGAAATCGAAATATTTATGAAGAATTTTGAAAATAATTTTAACATTAATGAAATTTTTCGAATTTAGAAATTACACACTTTAGAACAATTTCAGAATAAACAAGTAAACTACAGAAATAATTATTGAAATTAATATTAACTTTTAGAATAAATTTTGAATTAATTTTAAACTCAGATAATTTATCGAATTAAAATTAACTTAAGAAAATTTTCCAGAATAATAAATAACTCAGAATAATTTATCGCAGCAATAAATTACTTAGAAATGAATTTTGAATAAATTTTAACTTAGAAAAAATTTTTCTCAATAATTTTACAACTTATTAAAATTTTACAAGATTTTATTTTAACTAGAAATTTTCGTTAAAGCGAATCAAAAAAAAAAAAAAAAAAAAAACGCGATCTACAGAATTAATTTAAATGTTTAATTTATATCTTTTCGTTTTTTGTTTCTTTTTAAAACAAATCTCTTGAATTATTACTTGTTATAAATAAATTCCGTTCCCCAACAATAGTTAACTTCACATATTTTGGTAACGTAAAGTAGGCGAAATGCAGTTTGATTTTTATTTATTTTTGAAAACTTTATTTGTCAAAGTTCTAATTTTTATTTTTTCAAATTGAAATTATTTAGCCTCAAACTTTTGAGATCATAAATTTAATATTTTATTTTATTAATTAAAAATTTCATTGTTGTAAATTTCGAAGCCATTTTAGTTGCAAAACAAATTAACTTGGCGAAATAATAATATGGAATAATAATAATAATAAAAATCAATATTAATAATAATAAGAATAATAATAATGGAATAATAATAAATAATAAAAATAATATTAATAATAATAAAAATAATATAAATAATAAATTAAGAATAAAAATAATATTAATAAAAATAATATTAATAATAATAAGAATAAAAATAATTATTAATAATAATAAAAATAATATTAATAACAATAATAATTAATAATAATAATAATAATAATAATAATAATAATAATATTAATATACTATTATTAAATAATTAATAATTTGAAAAGAAAATTGCCGTCTACAACGATTTTAGACATTAGTAATACGTCATTTTATTAGGTCATTGAACGCGAGTCATATATAGTTTAAACAAATAAACGTTACATGATGTATATTCAACGTATTAGTGTCGCGAGACCAAAAAGTATATTTTTAGGCATACCACATAAAACTATAATATATATATAATAGTATATATATTATGTAATATTATAGATATATATATATATATACTATTATATATATGGTATATTTTATATATATATAATATATAATATACTAAAATATACTAAGAAAAAATAAAAAGAATAACATAATATAATATATATATATATATATGATATG
>JABUQX010025892.1:7500-20000 GCA_015478945.1 Trachelipus rathkii
GAACCAGATAAATTAGAGTTGCGCGTCAAACACAAATTAAGGTTTAAACAGGATTCGATAAACTTGTGAGGTATTTGTGAATGTGTGCTTATAAATTGCGTAAGTTGTACTGCTCCCTTTTACTTATTTTTGACACTATTTAATTTCAAGTAGCTATATTGCTTTAATTCAGAGTGTTGTTATTTATTGCTAAAGTTTGAACATTGCTTTTAAAATAAAGAAAAGAACTTTTTGGAATAAATTAGTAAACGAACACTTTTTAAAGATTTTGGTGATTATTATTTATATATTAAGAGGTCTTGAACATTGCTCGAAAAATAAGAGAAAAGAACCTTTTGAAATAATTTAACATGTGCTTGTTATTTGTAGCTGAACTGCTCACGTGACTTTTGGGTTTACTTGTCCTTTTGCTTCCTCAGAATTTGCTCCGCAGGCTGTGCGTTTAAATATAACATTTGCGAGAATAAGGTGTAGATATTATGTGAAACATTTATTAAAGATTACTATAACCATTTATTCGTATGTATTGTTATTGTTGAAATATTAATTATGAAAATTATTGTTTATTCTTTCACCCTCCATTTTTGCACTATATAAATCAGGTATATAACACAGGAAGAGGGACTCATCTCATTTCGTTACAAATGGTGGCATCGTAGTGTGTAGGAGAGAACCCTTTTTGAAAAATAAATAGTTGCAATGATGGAGGGAGGTAAGGTGAATCCAAGAAATAAATGGGGAGAAATTTTTTTTTTTTTTAGTTTGTGTTTCTTTGTAAGTTTGGGGGGAATACTGAAGATACTAAAAATATGGGGGATGATAATATGACATACCGAGTTGATAAGTTTAAGGACAAAGAAAGTTTAGAGGCAGAAAAAGAAAGATTAAGAATAGCAATACAGTTGCAGCAAGAGAATGATGATAGGGCATACAGAAGGTGGATGCAGAAAATGTATGACAAAAATAAACCACAAGAGAAGGAAAAGTTAGATTAATTGTAAGGATGATTGGTAAGTTTATGTTGCTAGTAAATTCGTTTATATTATTCAGAATATTATTTAGTTAATTATTTTGTATATATTTTTTTTTCTTTTTCTCTCGATTGTTATGGTTTGGTTCGTTCTTTTGAGTTTGTGGTCACAAACTTAGGAGAGGAGAAATGTGGAATATTGCACAAACCAACCGTAAGAGGTGAGTTAGTTTTTAAAATTAATTAAAAAAATTAGATTGCTTTCGGACTTTCTCACAACAGGAAGGATTTAATAACGCTGAAGAAAAAGGTACGAAAGGATTTGGGACGGAGACAAAGGAAAAGAATAATCAGGAAAATATCCCGCACAATAGCGGTAAGTCTGGAATTATTTTGAAGTTACGTTTTTTTATTAATAGAGATGTTTCCTTTTTTTAAAAAGAAAAGTTTATAACTGAAATATTATGTGTTTTAGGGATTAACTTTGGGACTAAAGGCTGGAAAACTAATTACTGACGAGGTGAACACTAATCTTTGGAGTCCGATGCTACGGAAGATTAGTGATTAAAACGAAAAATGATCCCGTCTTGAACTCTGACTCGCGAATATAAGGTATATCCAGTTTTGGGAAAAAGTACAATCGCCCTCAAAAGTTGAGAACCAGACATAAAGTTAGAGTTGCTCCAAACACAAATTAAGGTTTAAACAGGATTCGATAAACTTGTGAGTGTTTTATATTTGTGTAAATGTGTGCTTATTAAATTGATGATGTAAATACTTATTTTGTATCTAGTCATCGTACTACCTTTTTAATATTGATAATTTGTACACTTAATTTAATTTCAATGTAGCTATATTAGCTTCTATATAATCAAGTAGTGTGTTATATTTATTGCTACTCACATAAGTTTGTAACAGATTTGCTGTGTTAATAATAAAGAAAAAGAACTTTTATTCGGTATACTGAAGTTCGTAGAACGAAACACTTTATTAAAGATTTTGGTGTGAATGTAGTTCATTCTCATATCTATATTAAGAGGGTCTTGAAGTATATAGCATTGCTCGCAAAAATTAAGAAGAAAAAGGTGAAGAAACTTTTTTGAAATAATTATAACATGTGCCTTGTTGATTGTTATTTATAGCTAAATTGCTCACGTGACTTTTGGGTTTACTTGTCCTTTTGCTTCCTCAGAATTTGCTCCGCAGGCTGTGCGTTTAAATATAACATTTTGCGAGAATAAGGTGTAGATATTATGAGAAACCATTTATTAAAAATTATCTATAAACTCATATTTTATATTCACGTATGTAATATGTTATTGTTGAAATATAAATTATGAAAATTTACGTGTATTATTATCTTATTTCCCAACCGTACATCCAAATTTCTCTCACATATTAATAAATTCAGGACTATATAACACAGAAGTATGGAGACTCAATTCAATTTTTCGTTTAAACAATTATATATAATATAATATATTATATAATATATTATTAATACATTAATATAATATTAATATAATAATATATATTAATAATATATATTAACTATGACTTAGTACTATATATATATTATATATATTATATATATAATATTAGATAGTTCAGTATAATAACTTCAATTTTAATTAATATTTCATATGATAATATTATAATATATATACTATCTGACACATATAGTGCAATCTTAGTATATTATTAATTTACTTTTATAACAATGATAGCTCTATATTTTGTGAACCGCAATAACTATAATCTATTAAATCTCTCATGGCTTTCCATAATAAAATTTATATTCATAATTATCTTTTTATATATAAAAATTCAGTTATTATTATAAAACAAATGATTTATTAATAAATAAGTTGTCGTCTATAGTCGTGATATATTAACATAATCATAATAAGTTTATGCAAGTGAAGTAGTATATAACGCTATATATAGTATAGTATATATATATATATATATAGTGGTGACTGATGCGAATCCCGGCAACTTTCTCCGGATTCGTAGTGTCGCGTAATCCGGACGGACAAGGTCCGTTGCTCTGTAGAACATCCGTTCTCTCGCACTTCTCTCAGACACCGTGTGTGGTATCTCGCATATCCGTGTGAAATCCCGCGCATATTTACCTCGAGGTAATAGGTTTGTTGGTGTAAATTATGTCGTATCGTAATTACTCTGAATTACGCTGGTAATCCATGTGAGTGTTAAAAGGTCTGTTTGGTAATCAAGTGCTCCCGGAATACGAATGAGCGTGAGTTTGGTATCCGAATGCCGGGATTCGAATCCTTACCCAGTAAGTTTTTTACTAAGAAGTGTGATATAATACTTACTATAACCAACGAGTAATAGGTATAGTACATATTTCCCTTTTCCAAGGATTTGTATCTTATGAAGATTCCATATGATTTAAATAAGATAATATGTTTTTTTCATATTTGGTTAGGGTTTTCCATTGTTTTTAGTGGTTAACCTTGAGGTTTCCCCTTAGTATATTATTAAGTTGTTTTAATTGGTTCTTCATTGTTGTTAAAAAAATTAGTGAGTTTCTCACTTTGGCATATAGGAAAATATTATGAATAAAATTAAATGCTAATATAAAACTTGGCATTTTATTTAATTTTATTCTATTTTATTATTTAAAATGTCATAAATAAAAAAAATATTGATAATATATTTCAAAAAATACAAGTATATATAACAATTTTAAAAAATAAAATATCTATATATATATAATTTAAAAAAATAATAGTTTTAAAATAATTCATCCTTATTTTTTAAAGTAAAAATATATTTCTATGATTAAAAATTAAAAAAAAATCAATAGGAAGCCAATAAAAATGGAAAAGGTTATATATATACCAAAAAAAAAATACAATTAAATAATAAACTTAATAATAAAATAAATAATAATAAAATAATAATAATAATAATTAAATAATAACAATAAATAATCTAATAAATAATAATTAATAATAATAATTAAATTAATAAATAAAATAATAATTAATATAAATAAATAGCGCATAATAATAATGATAATAATATAATAATATAATATAATAATATATATAATATATAATATAAGTTAAAATAAATTACATATAATTAAAAAAAACAAAAAAGGAATTGACATATACGAGATTAATTTGCATTACTATGTGATTTTAAATTAATTTGAACTATAGGACATAATAAAATAATAAATAATATAAGAAAAATTAATAATGATATAATAATAAAATTGGCAATATAATAATAAATACAAATAATTATAAAATAATAAGTGTCACGATAAGTATAATTAAAATCATTCTATACATTTGAAGTGATAAATTCAATATACGATATAGATACATCATTGGCACTGCACTGCATAGTCAATTCGTAATTGTATGGTTAGCCTCTCTATCCAGCCAATTCTACTTTACTTAGTAATGGATTATTCCTGCCCTTTAATTTGCTCATCATCTACAGAGATTTAAAGTCTATACTTGTAGGGCTCTATTTAAGAACTTGCGTTTAGGTAATTAATTTCTTTAATGTTAGTTATTTTTTCACTGCTTCCTATATATAATAATACTTCCTTCCTATATCAAAGTGAGTTAAGGTACATAGGGACTGTGGATCGATCACTAAATTAAACAAGTGTGAAGATTCAAGTTACCTACATTGTCATTTTAAAGTGTAATTGAGGACATTATTATTTTTTTCTTTCTGATAAAATAAATATGTAGTGACATAGGCCTATGGTGTATTAACCCTAATTACCTTTTTAATTTAGTATTTAATTTACCTACATATAAATAATCCAACTGTATCAACAATCCTATAATTAAATATCTAAATAATTACTATGGTTTTAAAACTACAAACATCTTCCTATATGGGAGTGGTCTTGGATGAATGCTTACTAGTATATATGAATACTATTGTTGGTGAATCCTCGTCAACATTTTAGTGCGTGGACAAAATTGTCACAACAACAAAATAAAAATGCAGTATGTACAAAAAAAAAATAAAAAAAAAAATCATAGTATATAAAAAATAACTACAATAGCTACATGCGATAAATGAATATACATTTTTTGGTAATTTCTAGTTGAATTATTTTAGTTACTAAAAAGAATAAAAATAAAATTAAATTTTAAAATTAAAATAATAAAATTAAAAATAATTTGACATATTTTTTTTTTAGGATCAGAGTATATTAAGTATATTATATTATATTATATTAAATATATAACATTATTTTATAAAGGTATACACGTGACAATAGTAGTGTAGGTTGCATCTCTCAGAGCTGGACGGTTGGAAACACAGTGGATAGGAGTGACAGATTTTACCAATACTCACCGTAGGGGGTGTAGAGGGCTCAGGAGGAACCCCCGCTAGATATTATCCAAATAACCAAAGAGTCTGAAGGGGTTCCGTGAAGACCTCATCCCCGGGAGGTGATAGTGAGGAATAGTCCTTATCATCCGTAGTTCCCCGTAGGAAGGCCGGAGAGAACCCGACACCTTGATCACTAATCGGTGCTCGGTTATACCTATATGGATGGTATTCTTTTTAGTTAAAAAAATAAAAGGAAATTTATTAGATAAAGGTTCTATTTATATTAACGATAGTAAAACCATATATAAAAATGAGTCATCTAAAATATGGACTCTCATCTAAATCATATATATAATATATTAACACTATTATTAATATAACATTAAATTTTTATTTTATTTATATTTTTTTTTTATACATTTCTCCTATTTGTTAAAATTCAGGATTCCAAAAATTGATATTCCTTTTTCGCTCTGTAGCTATTGAGTTTATTGAAGATATTAAATTTTTTTTTTTTTGTTTATTATTTCTTTTCTTTTTTTATTACATTATTTTTTCGCACCCTAAAAATTCTATATAAGAATGTAAACATATATATGTATTCCTTATTTCCCTATGTTAATCTTAATTTTGTAAGTTTTCCCGAAAATATGAGTTTATGTAGTTTAATATTATTTAAAACCCCAATTATTCTACCACCATATATTAGTTATAAATATATATATATTAAATTAATAATAACTATATATAAATATACTATATATTATAATATATATATATATATATATTATATAATATATATAATTAATATATATATTAAAATAATCCATATATTAATATATTATTATATATATTATTATATAGATATTATTATATTATAATATATAAATATTATATATATTAATTAATATATAATATATATAAATATATATTTTAAATATTTATATTAATTTTTTTGTTTAGTTTATATAATTCTAAAATATTTATTTATTGAGACATTCTAAAATAAATGTCGTGTTAAAAAATAAATAAATAATTAATAAAAAAAAAATTTAAAGATATTTATAGTTGAAGTTTTTTCCTCTATCAGCTGGTCTACGCAATCCCTTCCTTAATATTTACGTGATAGACGCTAACCCTACCTAGGGTATATTATTAGACTCGCCACCCCATGATTTTTGAAATAACCCTAATTATATTAATATGGACTAATTTTTAATGGTATGAATGAATTAACACACTTAGCATTATAGTATGGTATATATAGTTTGAGCTCTAAATTTAGTCTAACTTGAACCGCCACTTAAGTATACTACAAGCTTTGTATTTTAATCTATAAATATTGTATATTGATAAGCTCACTAATTTAGTTTCATTTTTGCAAAGTTCATATGATAATAATACTTCCCAACAACATAACTAAATTCCCTATTAAAAAGCTAGTATCGGGCTTACGTAATAGTCAGATGATGAGCTTTGAGCTCACGGAAACTGGTGATAAGCCTGAGCAGTTGGCGCCTATATATATATGTATGTACTTATATACCGGTTAATCTAATACGAAAAAATTTACTCGCTATGTCGGCCCTTTTAAACTTATAAAAGTTAATAAACAGCTAGATTAAATCTATTGTTAACCCTAAAATTTAGTGATAGGTAAAGTGATGCTCGAGGGCAACTCAGTAGTATGGATAGAGGTATGGTAGGTGTACGGTAGATATAGGAGTAGGTGTGAATACTGGTAATTTAGCATATAGCTATGTCAGAAAGCGAAAAGGAAGAGGCAAATGAAAATAAAAGATTATGAAGTTGATTGAAAATATATGTGATTTGGAGTTTACTGAAGAAGGTATAAAAGAGAGAAAATATGGTGATTATAGAGGTAAGAGGTGTCAGTAACAAAAATGGAAGCTAAGTCAGAGACAAATGCTAGTAGTGAACTCAAAGATAATGATAGGAATGAAGATGATACAAGTAAAGTGAAGCCTAGTAAAGAAGTAAATATTGATGCTACAAAAGTGGTGGATGTGAAGGAGGAGGATGGAGAAAAAGAAGGGTTTGTGTGTGGGATCAACAAGAGTGTTTAAGATAAAAACAAAGAATACAACAAAAAGTTGAGTTTCGATGCTTGGTGAAAAAAGTATGGGTATGAGAGCAGTGAAGGAGAAGATAGTAGGAGTGAAGATGAAAGAGAAAAGTGCAAGAAGAGGTGTGTGCACCTTGGAAAAGTTGGGATGATATCGAGAGTGATTATGATTATTGGCTGCGATGTGAGAAGAGTGAAAAGATGGTTAGTGATATTAGTGATGTTGAAGTGTGTTGAAAAATGTAAAGGCAGTTTATTCGGGTGGTATTTATATATGTGTGAGTGTTGTGAGTACTTGTGTAGTGTTGGGTGGTAGTGTGTTTAAGGTATTGGGTTAAGTTTGTGTCTGTGGGAAGAGAAAGAGAAGTGGGTGAAAAAGAGAGGGAGAGAGAAAGGTGTAAGAATGATTGTTTTTGTTTTTTTCAGGTGTGGCTGATGATAGAAAAAAAAGGATCAACGTTGGAATGATGGTCGTGGTTCATGAAAGCTTAATTATTTAGTGGTCCTGTCCAACAACAGGATGTAGTTTAGAGTTTAGAATAAATTTTGTTATTTTTGGTGATTTTGTTATTTAATGTTGTATTTCTCTCTTTCAGTTGTTAAATAATCAATTTCTGTAAAAAGATAATAAAATATATGGTAAAAATTGAAGTATATAATAAGTAATGAGAAAGAAGATATAACCGGAAGTTGAGGTAATAGTGGGAAGAAGGAAGAATATTCGATTGCAACAGTGCTAAACAATCACAGTTCTTTTTTTAAATAAATCAAAAATTTTGTTACTTTGGTTTCTCCTCGGTTTTAATGTTTGAGTAGTTTTTTCTTTAATTTTGTAATTCTTTTGTCTTAAGTAATAAATTTGATCTTAAAAATTAGATAAACCAATAGTAATTGAAAGAAAATATAGCTTTTTGTAAAATCTATTAACATTGGATGAAGAAAAAATTGCACATTGTGATGTTCTAGATAAAGGAAGAAGAGGATAAAGAATAGATGGTGGAATTTTGAAACAATAGATTAACGTCGTGTAATTGTAGTGTTGAAGTAATGATTGTAGTACAAAATAAAACAAAGTAATTGTTGTAAGCACTTCTAGACTAGAAGTCGTCCATACCATAGTCGATTGTGATCGTATTCAGTAATCTAAGGGAAGTATCATGTTAGTATCTTATCTTGTGTTAAATACTTGAAAGATTAGAATATCTTATCTTCATCAAGCAAGATTTTTCAGTTAATTTTCCATGAAAGTTTAACCATGTATAGGTGAATAGGAACACTAGTATTTTAAGTATTTTAAATAACAATTATTTTTTTATCATATATATTATATATATATATAATATATATATATAATATATATATACTATATATATATATATATATATATATATAGTATATAATATATATATAATTAATGTATATTATATTATATTATATGAATAGGGGATGGTTTGTGTAAACATGCACCGAAAACAGAGTAGTTCAAGACCATCACAGCTAAAATCCACTCTAGAGATCTAAGGTGCAATCTGTTCAGATGGATAATCATAGAAGCGTGTTAGGTGTGAGAAGAGTTGATTAAATGAGGAATGAACATATTAGAGAATTGTGTGGTGTGAAGAAATGCATAAATGAGAGAATAAGCAAGAGTGTACTGAGATGGTTTGGTCATATGGAAAAGGTGGATGATAGTTGGTTGGTTAAACGGATGCATAGTGGTCGAATGTGCTGGGAATTCTCGCTGGAAGACTAAAGGAGAAAAAATTGGATTGAATTAGTAAAAGAATGTCTGAAGGAAAGTAATGTGAGGTTGGCAGAGGCGAGAAGAAAGGTGCATAATAGGAGTGAATGGCGGGGTTTTGTGAGGGACTATGGTTATGGGCATGTTCCAAAGGATGAACCCCACACTGACGTGATACTACAGTGAAGGTCCGTCGCAGTCTTGTGAAGCCTACAGTAAATTTTTTTACTGAGACGAGCTCTCACTTAAGGGTATGGGTATGAAGGGGATTACGCACCCATACCCCACATTTAGTGGGAAGACAAGGAAGGATAAAGAAAGAAAGATATAAAAAACAAAAAAATACAATAAAATAATGATATACCTATAAAAAAATGAAGCAAAGTTATGGAAGATATCATGGCTGCTCCAGTCTTTTGTAAGCAAGAATATTTTGCCAACTTGCAAGTGGGAGAAACTGCCATTTTCTTTGACCAACTCCCAAATCCAGACTAATGTTGAATGGAGAACTCAAAAGCTCCAGCGAAGATACTCAGTATGCCTAATATATATAGTATATACTAAATATTAATGATATATATATATATTATTATAAATATATTATATATATATATATATATAATATAATATATATATAGTTTTACATATATATTAAAATATATATACTTTATATATATATATATATATATATATATACAGTATATATATATATATATATATATATATATATAATATATATATATAATATATATATATTATATATTATATATATATTATATATATAATATATATAATATATATATATATAATTTCTTCTTCTTTCTTCATCCTTCCTCTTTGCCCCAAGATTGGCTGGGTACGGTGCTGTTACAAGCACGAAAAGCAAGAAGCAGTAGGAGAACAGTGAACAAAACGTGAAAAAGAAAGCCCACCTTAACCGCCCCTCTTTGTACCATTAATTGTGGAGAGCTCGTCACAGACAGAAAATCCACCCTAGAGCATCATAGGAACCGCGACGGACCCTCCTATGGCATCCTCGCCAATGTAAGGTTCATCCCCTGGCCAGGTGGGCCACAACCATGCCCCATAACAAAACCCCGTCATTCTCTCCTATCATGCCCTTTCACATTAATTCTCGCCTCTGCCAAAACTCACATTTCTCTCCTTCAGACATTCGTTGACCGACTCAATCACTTTCTCTTCGGTCTCCCAGCGGCGTTCCCAACACACTCTCCACTATAACATCCGCTTTAACCACCGACTTTCATTGCATCCTTTCCACAGACCAAACCATCCAACATACTTTCGATTTATTCTCTCATTTACCGCCTTTTTCACACCACACCACTCTCTAATACGTTCCATTCCTCATTTTATTTACATTCTTTTTATTATATATATATATATATATATATAAATAGATATAATTATATATATATATATAATTATATATTATATATATAATATATATATATATATATATATATATATATATATATACCAGTTATATACTATAATATTATATATATACTATATATACTAATATATATAGTATATATTATATATATATATATATAATATATATATATATATAATTTAATACCTATATATATTATTATAAATATATATAATATTAATATTATATAAGTATATATAGTTATATATATATAAGTATATATATATATATATAATAATATTATATATATTATATATATAATTTACTAATAATATATCCTGTATCCCATTATAATGCATTATGTAACAATTAATTAATTTTTTAATAGGATGTTATGTTAATTATAAATTGGCAAGTTTCCAAGGTAAAATAATTTTTTGTTTATTAAAGGATAAATTACTGGTAATGTGTTCTCGATCGCATATATTAAAAAAAAAATCTTTTGTCTTTAGGGAATTTTAAAGAATAAAAAGCATAGATAAATAAATGAATATGTAATAAATTAATTGTTCTTAAAAAAAAAAAAAAAATAAACCCTTAAAAAATGAAAATGATAAACATAATATAAAGGTAACTGATGACTCTTTTTCCAGTTCCTTTGTACTTGAAGGTTAAGTTAATTTACATTAGTAATTATGGAATTAGTATGGCTTATTATGATCACGAGATGTGCATGTCGCGGTAAGCATGTAGTCGGGCGATACTTTTGTGTACCTGATACCGGTATCGCCACACTTTTGAAAAGTACCGTTGTATACTGGTATCACCAATTAAATATTTTTTGTGTACGCGTACCCGTTGAAACAATATCGGTACTTTTTTTCGGTATTTTTTTGGGTATTATGGCCATTTTTTTTTTTTAGAATGTTTTTTTTTTTTTTTTTTTTTTTTTTTAATAGATAGTTATGAAATAATGTACTTATTAATATTCTGTGGTAAAACTTTTGTTTTTTAAAATTATTATATGAAAAGTCGGCCTCCAAAATATCATATTTTTAAACCTATGGACGGAAATTATCAAATTACATAGACACCAGCTGATGTCATTGATCTCATGAACTTATAAGAAATGTTGTAAATGATCCTTAGTGAAAACAAAAAGTTTTAACAAAAAAATTAAATTTAGAAAGTGAGCCTGAAAAAGTTGTCTGCAAATTTCATACTTCATGACTAATACTGCCAGAATGCTCAATTTGGTTAAAAAAATTATATGCTTATATATACTTTTGTTACTAAAGAATAAAAGATATTTTTTATATTTCCAGCACTCACGGGTCGGTGGGCATGGGATGGAAAGCTCCCTGCTATCATGTGCCATGCATTCATTTTGCATCTAAAGTTGCTATAAATGCTAATTTATAATGCTCTAGCATTTTTTTTAATGTTTTTTACTTCGTTTTTTTAAATCTCAACAAATTGACCCATTATTCCTAATAACACAACAGGTCTCATATATATATATATATTATATATACCGTATATATATATTATATATATAATATATATATATATATATATATATATATTATATATATATATATTATATATATATATATATATATATATATTATATATATATATATATATATATATATATAGGTATATATATATATATATATATATATATATATTATGATATAATATAATATTATATATAAGTATATATTATTATTAGTAATATATATCATATATATATATATATATATATATATATATATATATATCTATATATATATATAATATATACTAATATATTATATATATATTATATATATTATATGCGGATGATTTGGTTCTGTGTGCGATATCTGAAGAGAGTTTGAGAGAATTCGTAGAGAAATTTGGCAGGGTATTGTAAAAGGAGGGGTTTGAAAGTACACGTAGATAAGAGTAAGGGTTTGGTTGT
>JABUQX010025892.1:25000-37082 GCA_015478945.1 Trachelipus rathkii
CCATGAGAACTCTATTGTGGCCTTCACTAGTAAATATAACTATTTATTGAATTCCATTATCATATTGTTTTTGGCACATATACTGAAAATGTATCGATGTACCAGCGATACGTACCGAGTACCGGTAATCGCCCAAGCACACTTTATACAAAGTTCAACCGAGTACTGTTGCCAAGCTATTTTCGAAGTACCGATGTAGCCGGTATGCGCCCCAACCCAATTTTTCAATGTACCGTGCCATGCACTGATATGATACATGTTAGAGATTACAAATGGCAGTATGATAATGTCGATTTAAAAAATAATTTAATATTAAAAAAATGATGATAAGTATCATTAGAAAATTGGCAATTGTATTCTGTTTGTGTATGCTATTCATTAAACCAAGAGACAATGCAATTTTTATTTTTTAAACTTGAAAAACTTTATGATGTTTCAATTATTTATCAGGGTGCAGGAGAAAACATATCAATAAAGCAAATTGCAAGCCATATTGAAACCGGGCAAATATATATAAAAATGATTAAATTGACTACTATGTTGGTTTATAACGATTTTTTTATTATGTACTCAAAATATACTGCAATAAATGGTGTAAATATTTTCAAAATTAATCCACTATTGAAAACTATGTTAAACATTTTGTTTTAAATCATAATTAAATAAAATCAAGATACTTTCATACAAATAATGCTTACCTGAGGCTATCCCATATTGGTATGAAGATAATCTGAGAAAGACAAGAATGAGGATAACCCTGTGTGGTAAATATTTCAATTCAGCCAAAATATAAAAGTTTTCTTGCCATGATACACTTGCAAAATATTTCTAAAATGGATAAGTTATTAGAAATGGAACAAAATATATATATATATAGTATATATTATATATATATATATATAATATTATATATATATATATATTATATATATATTATATATAATAATATATATATATATATATATATATATATATATATATATATATATATATATATATATAATTATACGGTATGTATATATTATATATATATATTATATAATAGTATATATATTATAGTATATTATATATTATATAATATATATATATATATATATATATAAATATAATGATATATATATATATATATATATATTATATATAATATATATATATATATATATACTAAGGCTAGTAGCCTAGTACGAGATAAAACAATGCTATTAATTAGGGGATGGCCGATAGTGAATTAGCCGATAGCCGATACCGGATATCCGGCTGGAAGTTAAAACCTTCGATACCGGATATCCGGCTATCCCTGTCGGATTATCCGTGCAGTCTGTTATGATATATATTCCGGTATATGTAAAAGAGTAAGCACACGGACCCCACATATTTTCTGAAAAAATTCCTAGCCAAATCAATATATTCGATATGTATTGATAGTCTAATATATTACTTTATATTACGTATATTATGTTATATAATTTATTATATATATATTATTTTATTATTATTATATATTAATATTTAATATTAAATATACATATCGATATATTGATTTTGAACAGAATTTTTTTTCAGAAAATATGTGGAATCCTGTGCTATTCCTTACCCTGGTATAATATATTAATAATATAATATTTATGATATATATAATATAATATACTATATTATATATATATATTATATATATATATATATATATAATACTATAATATATTATATATATAAAATAATTATATTAAATGACAATTTATTAATAACCCCCGTATAACTATAATATATTATACGGGTGGTCTCACGAGTTATGGTTAAGTGCGTGTATCATCGTACGGATGTTTAAGTATAAATGCTTGTACGAAATATAAGTTCGATTTTAGATTCATTAAGGGGATGGGATAGTGTTACAGTTGGTGTCCTGCGCACGCGCAATACGAAAACCGCGCACAAAACATGCGAATCGAATGGGATGCATATATTTTTTATGTGCTTTCTGTGAAATGCAACATAAAAGAATGAGGTGTGGCTCTTCCTCTTACATTTTTTGAATAACGGTTTTCTTCGTTTCCACGCAATGTAACCATAACGCGTCAATGTTACCAACAATAATTTTAAACGTGAATGTGAAAAGGTTGAAGAAAACAATGGTAATCAAGACAGCTCATAATATCGATACATGTAATGTAATAAACGTTGTTAATAGTATCATAACAAATTTACACCTATGAATCTTATCCACAGCATTCAAGAAGGGAGAAGAACGTCAGGTTCCGTTTCAACTTGTACATACAGTATTTAGAAATGTTGTTCGAAGACGCCTCCATCCACCGCGAATACATTCCTCAGCCCTCTGGCACCAGGTTTAATTGCAATGCCAACTGACAGTGACGTCCAGGTTGATTCCCCTACATGCGTTGGTTATTCCACGGCGAAGATCATCGGGCGGGTTACTGGTCATTAATACCCAGCCGTACACGGTAAATGTTGAGATACACAGAAAGGTAGGTCCACTGGTGTTAGTCGGGTGAAAGCGCAGTCCCATGGAAATGAACTCAGATCTTCCGATCTCTTCCCGGAAAGGGTTCTGTTCCGAGGGTAGGGTCGTTCACTATAGCTACTTATGTTGCTGGGCCACCCGTCATGTAGTAATATATTCTTCGTTGTGATGCTTAAATAGTGTATTAGTAACCAGGAGGTCAACAAGGGACGGTGCTGGCAGGAAGATGGAGGTAAATGCTGTCTGCTGTCAATTGAAGCATTTTCCCTCGAATTAACTAAGCGCAGATAATCTAACTATTGAGAATTTGCCAGCACCAAATGCGTTGCAACTGAGTATGAGACCTGGTGATGCTAGTGGATGAGATTGTTAATGAAAGTTGTGTTTTCTCGCCAATGGTCTGATAATTCCATCCTGTATAATACCGTTATTGGTAAAGCGGATTCATGTCAGTCCATTAAGATAGTTCCTAATAAGTTCCGGTAACATTCCCATTAGAAGCAATCAATGAACAGCCAGGAATCGCCAGCCGCCTTTTTGGTCTCACGATGCCAAACCATGTACAATGAATGGCTAGTATGGATATCGTATGTTGTATGCAACACTCAACCGTGCGTATGGGTTCTCTCATTCGATATTCCAACTAACGACCAGAACTAAGCCTGCCGCGATAATGAGGACGTTGGATTTTCCAGATCGGAGTGTTATACAGAACGTCCGTTTCGACGGTTAGAAGTGTACAGGGGACACGACACCCCCCCCCCCCCCGTAGTATTCGTGATGAGAAGGTGTTTGAAACTATCGACTTCCTGTACCTTGAAACCGTCTGTAACTCCATGGAATGCCATGTGGCTCGGCGGTCGGTCGATGTGGATAACCTTGTCCATATTCTGCAGCAGCTCTGCGAGCATACCTGTTTTGCGTAATGTTACTCACCTAACTAAAACATTCACGCTTTTCGTCCTGCTTATACTGGTCACGTGGCATGTTAAACAAATGTATGGCTCTGACTAACAAACCACTCTGAAGTTATACGTTTCACTACACTTTATTAGCATAATGCTTGGTAAGAGCTTGACACTAGACCTCCTCATAAGATAGCTGGTTAGTTTGGTTGACACATGATCAACAAGGCCCGTAATTTATTAGGACTAGCACTGGTACATAATCAACATGTATCCAACTAAAACGGTCATAGAGTTTTAGACAGGATATATTTAATTTAATTCTTCTGTCACCTGTAATTACTGGAGAGCATAATTTTAATACTATTTGCACTACTGCCTAATGCTAAATTAACCTAAATAAAATTCATCACTGAGATACACAGCTTTTCGCGCTTCTTGTAAGTAGTCCACTTTACCACTACCATAGTCCCTAACTGGATGACGTCTAGTTGTTTTTGGGTATACTTTGCGTGGAAACGAACAACCGTATCAATAATGTCGAGAAGAAAAGAACCCACCTCTTTTTTATGTGCATTTCCACAGAAGCCATAAAAAAATATATCATCCCATTCGACATCGCATGTTGTGCGCGTTTTCCGTATTGCGCGTGCGCGGACGACCAAAAGAACAATATCCCATCCTCGCTTAATGAATTAATAACAAGACTTATATTCCGTACACATTTCATACTTAAACATCCGCGTACGGTGATACACCGCTGTAACATAACTCGTGAGACAACCCCCTATATATATATATTATATATTTATTATATATATATAATATTATATATATTAATATATATATATTATATATATATTAATATGATATAATATATTTATATATATATATTATATATATATATTATTAGTGTTTTTCACCCTTGAGAAAGTTAATTAGATATACGATACTCGATACAAGTACTTCAACAATTTTTTTCAATGCCGATACCCGATACGCGATACCCAAATTTTTGCCGATACCTGAATACTTTTATCCCCTATAATTGGCCTAATATAATATATATACTATATATATATATATATAATATATATATATATATATTATATATATATATATATATATATATAATATATATATATATATATATATATATATATATATAAATATCTGAAGGTACTGGTTAACGAACCATAATAATATTCTCTACACTGTGGCGGTACCCAGGCCGTAGCTCGCGAGCAACTATCGTTTAAATGTGGCTAGTGGATTAGGGATTCATGAAATAATTATAAAAATAAAATAGTTTAAAATTATATATATATATAATATATATAATTATATATATATATATATTTAAAAATATATTAAAATTAAATATTTTTAAATTTTTTTAATTTAAAATATTTATTAATATTTAAAATATTAAAAAAAATAATTTAATAATTATATATATATAGTATATATAATATAGACAACAACTGAAAAGGCCAATCTCTTCGGCCTGCTATTTTCCTCTAACTCAACTGACAATTCTGCATTCCTCCTAATCTTCCTCCTCCTCGTCAGGCTTCCTATGTC
The DNA here is from genome assembly GCA_015478945.1 of Trachelipus rathkii. Taxonomy (NCBI): domain Eukaryota; kingdom Metazoa; phylum Arthropoda; class Malacostraca; order Isopoda; family Trachelipodidae; genus Trachelipus; species Trachelipus rathkii. Next base: position 29,969 of record JABUQX010025892.1, read on the forward strand.
TTGTGCCTGTGGATTACATTTGATCGGGGTACATGGGCTTCTGAGATCTGATGAACGTTAGGAAGGCGGGTGGCCGGGAGGCATTCCTCCCCGAGTTTTGATGGAATGTGCTTACTGTGCTGACCCCGCCCCCTCGTTCAACTATATTCCTTATGTCTCAATACTAGCACTTTCCTCAGTGTTAGAAGCACGCACAGTCCAATCTATGTCCGAAAAAAGGAAGCCCTCTGATCCTTCTAACTATCGTCCTAAAGCCTCAACTTGTATTCTATCTAAAAATCTTTGAAACCTTCTCAACTCTCATGTCTTAGACCATCTGGAATCTCATTCTCTCTTCCGTATCGCCCAGTATCGAGCTTTCGGCGTTCAAGGTCACTGGCTGATATACTTCCTGTTTACCGATTAAATGGTTTTTCCGCTCTTAGAACTACGGGAGAACTTGCGTGGTGGGCTTGAAATATTCAAGAAGCATTTTGACAGGTATGGCACGCGTCACTTCTCTCTCTCCAAGCTTCCCCTCCTTTGGGTTCCCTCCTTCTCTTTGGCTTACTTATGTCTAGCTTCTTTCAAGTCGCTCAACATCGGCTTCCTTTTCTGTCAATTAGTGGTGTCCTCAGGGTTCTGTCTTATTCCTATTTTAATTCTACTTTTTCATTAATGATCTTTCCACCTGCAAATCTAACTCTATCCACTCATGTGCCGATGACTCGACCCTTCATTCTTCAACTCATTCAATTCTGCTCAATCTTTTACCTTCTAGAATGCCTCTCGTCTTAATCTTCCGATTCTAATCTTTCTCGCTGATCTGGATAATTTCGAGTGGGTCGTCTCAACCTTTGTGAAATTCATTCTTTAAAAATCAACTTCTAAAAATCTCCCTCTTAAAAACACCTTCTAACTTTCCTATCTCTTTTCGACGGTTCTTCGTCTCTCCTGTTTGACAATATAAATCATCCTTGGCCTTAACAATAAACAAAAAAAATGTCTTGGAAACGTCACATCACACGGTTGCTAGGGCGGGCCTCAAAGAAACTGGGAGTTGCTGTTTTAGATCGCGAGACTTTTTTCCTCTTCCTCAGTAACTCCAGCTATACATAGGGTCTTCAGCCGCCGTCAATTGTATGGAGTACGATTTTCATATCTGGTTGGGACTCTGGTTTCACGGCTTTTGACACGTGGTCGAGTCAAAAGGCAAAAGGCTTATAATCTGTCCTGTACTTTCCAGTTCCTTTGACCCTCTATCTTTGCGCGCGATGTTGGTGTTTTATCTCTTTTCTTTAGGTACCGAAGCGGCAGGTGTTCTAGGGAGACTTGTAACTCGCGTGACCACCACCTTACGACGACTCGTAGCAAAAGGGGTGCCTTGCTATCTGAGCACGAGTTTTGTGTAGATATTGTTAACTCCAGGATAGTTAGCTGCAGTGCTTCCTTTCTTCCTGCACTCTGTTCTTGGAACTCTTTCATCTTCTGTATTTCCTACTGAATTTAATAATCTCCTCACTTTAAAGCCTGCGTCTGTGCTCCATCCTCGTAATTTGCGCTGTAGATGAAATCTTTGGCGAAGCGCTCCCATCCTGAATAGGGCTCTGCTCGTGAGTCCTGGAAACTGGAAATATATATATATTATATACCTATATATTATATATATATATATATATATATATATATATATATTAATATATATATATAATATATATATATATATATTATATCTATATATATATATATATAATATATATATATAATATATATATGATAAAAGCCGTTTTTCGTTTTTGCATTTGTGCTTACGAGACGTAAGAAATTGCTCGAGGTTTGCGTTCGTTTTTCTCAAATTTAGCTCAAATTTAGAAAAGAAAGGCTCACCAAATCTAAGGAATTTCCTTAATTCTTTCGTTAAGGTGCTATTTCTCGTGCTTGCCGGATTTAAGCAGTTCTTACGAACAATGTAAACCAAACCAGATGGCGGCGATTGGTAGCCCGTTGAATTAAGAATGTTTCATACATAAGAATTCAGCTTTAAACTCTAATTTCTTCCCAAATGATAATACCACACAAATAGTTGAATCATATTTGTAATATCAACCATTTGTTTTTTTTCCTGCTTATTCGCAAAGCCGCATCTCTATCACACAGCTGATTTCCAAATGTTTAAAACAAAAGTAAATGCTAGCTACGAAATGCGTCGGTTTAAACAGAAATTCTTCGCGAAAACTAGGTGAAGGCAGTTTTCTTTATTCGATCGTAAGCAAAATGTAAAAAGAAAAGGTCTAAATTTATAGCAAGAAAAAATACTAAAATGGGAATCCGTAGTTAACGAATTGTATTATTAGAAACGTGCTTCCCGGTGATCGAAGTGCAGAAATAATTCCCAAGTAAAGTATAGTGGGCTTTCTTCTTCTATTTATCGCAAGCCCATTAATCACTTTTACTTGGGAACTAATTTCTCTTCATTTCTATCTGCCTTTATTCATAAAATTGCGGGCCTAAGGCCCAGCATATACAAGCCTTTGTTTTGGCTGATTGGAAGTTTTTCATGAAGAAATCAGATTTCTCCTTTAATTTTATATTTTAACCTTTTTCCTTTTAACTTTTTTGATAAACTAATTTCTTTCGTTTCTCGATAAACACTTGTCGCCCTAACACTACTGCAATACGATGTTACCTAAACTTCTGTTTAACGCTCCGCTTCTCTACATTTTCAATGATCTTCCACGTTTCAGTTTTGAAAGCTCTTTGGCAAAAGTTTCTGCAATGCAGTTGGCTATGTTTTTTATTAAAACAACTCAGTTGGCAGTTTCTTTTAAGATTAAAGAAAGCATCCCCCATGAACTTGAGGTCAAACATCGTTTACAAATATAAATGTGCCGTCTGCAACGTCGACTTATTAGGTCAAACTTTAACAAAACTAAAGATGCGAGCCTTCAAACCCATGGGCATTTCCCTTCGAACTAATCTCCCCATCCCTCAACCAGAGAATTTAGCTGTCAAAGATCGCTATGACCTCAATAGGCATCCTATATCTCTCAAAAATTCTCCATTCTTCAAAATCCTTTTACAGATGAAGAACTTAAAAATTTGAATCTTTATATACAAAAACACTTAAACCTACTCTACACTTAACATCCAAAAGACGACTTCTTTGGCACTCTTGATTGCCTGAACTAACCCGAATTTCGTGCAAAAGCGAACACGATTTCTTACGGAGGTTTACTTTTGTTTTTGCAAACAATAGAATCAGCTTTTGTGATGGAACCCGTCGATTTGGATAAAAAAATAATAATAATAAAAATAACATAAAAAAAAAACAAAGTTTTTATATAACAAAAAATTGATCAACTATTTGTGATGGAGTTAATCCATTTGGAAAAAATTAGATTTAAAGCTGATTTTTATTGAATGAAGATATTAATTCAATTCAAACTGCCTACAAGCGCCGTCATTTTTTGTTTACCACATTTCGTAAAAACGTACTAAATTCAGCAATCACAGGATATAAAGATTCAGAAATATTGAAATTCCTTCGTTTGGTAAGCATTTCTTACGGTTTTTTTTGGAGTAAGTTTAGACAAAAACGATACGCAACTCGAGGCTATTTCTGTTCGTTTCGTATAGCCCAATGCAAAATCGAAAACGTCTATATATTAACATAGAGTGGGTAAGATATATACCGAAATTACTCAGACCAAATTGCGGATATATATAGTATATACTATATAACACCTCTATATTATATATATATAATTATATATAATATATGATAGTTATAGATATATATATTATTATATGATTATAATAAATAATATATATATATATATATATATATATATCGAAATCAATTTATAAGACGCAAAATGTGTGGTATCGGTTTATAAGAGGTGATACCAAAATTTTTACCGATACCGCGATACCGACTACCTACTACCTCAAGAATTACGATATATACCGATACGATACTCAAAAATTCTACCGATACCATACGATACCGATACCGATACCCATGGTATCGGTGCATCACTAATATATATATATATATATATATATATATATATACGGTATATATATATATATATATATAGTATATATAATTTCAAATTATTTTGAATATTTCCCGCAACGAGGAAGAACCTACTAGGGAAGTAATTATCCGGTTATCCGGCCGGATAACAATGATATCCGGCCGGATACCGGATAGTCAAAAACTTGGCCGGATAGGCCGGATACCGGATAGTTGCCGGATATCCGCCCATCCTAGTATAATCGAAGCATCCTTAATGAATGTTCATGCACTTGCCTAGCGGGTTCTACAGTCTGTCAAGTTGAATGTTTACATTTCCTAACAAAGTGAATTTGGAGTATGCGCATTATTTAAGCTTGATGATAAACTCCACTACACCTCAATCATTTAGTGTCCAAAGCAACAGTAATCAAGATATCAAATCCTGAAGATCAGAATTCCTTTGAAAGCTATTAGGTAGAATATGATTTTTGTTTTGGAAACTGGGTACTGATGTATATATACATTGACTGCGATTTGTGATGTGTGAGTAATAAAATTAGCATAATAATACACCTTACCATAAACTGTAAATTACAGAAAACTTTTTACAAAATAGTAATTATTTGTTTCAGTCTAATTAACCAGTTCTGAGGTAATGTTAAAGGCCTACTGGAGCATACACTCAACAAGGGTCAAGAGGCAAATCATGAACCCTAAGCATGCAAAATATAATCGAGAGAAGAGAAGAGAAGAGAAGAGAAGAGAAGAGAAGAGAAGAGAAGAGAAGAGAAGAGAAGAGAAGAGAAGAGAAGAGAAGAGAAGAGAGGAGTTGAAGTAACATATAATAATCAAATACTTACTCAGAGCTATGATCATCCAGCAATGATTCAACATATACAGCACATTCTCTAGAAGATATGGTTAACCCTGTGTTAGTTTCTTCATGGCCTTTTTTCTGAATATACTGAATTATATTATTTTTAGACATAACCTAAAAAATTAAATTATAAGATAGCTTATTATTATTCAATACTAATAACCTAATCCCAATTTATAAATAGCCTAGGTCTATACCAATTTGAATGACCAATTTATAAAAAAAATAATTAAAATTGAATTAAGACGTATATATATACTTTCAAAAATTTATTAGATATTTGGTTTTTCAAGAGAAGTAATTACCATTAATTTATAAATAAAGTTATTTAAAAATAAAAATTATTCTTATAAAATTATCTCAAATTATAATATATCATTTATTTTATTTATTTATATATATTCGTGGTGTGGCCTTAACATCAGCACTTAACTAATTTAAAAAAAAATAAAAAATTGTATTTAAATCATAAAATTAATATAGTAGATTAAAATATAAGTAAATGAATATATAGAAAATAATATATATACATATGAAACAAAAATAAAACAAAATGAAAGGTTATGGGCAAGCTTCTGAATTATGCCAGAAGCTTGCCACTGCACTGGTCTTTTTTAAAAAATAAACTTTTAACTTCTTAACTTTTATCCTGAACTTAGAAATTTTTGAACTTAGAAAATTTACAGAAAAAAGTCATAGTACAGTATCTACAATATGCTAAAATATATTAAAACATAAGTAAATTAATAAATGAAAAATAATATATATATATATATATATATATATATATATAAGAATATATAGTATATATATATATATATATATATATATATATATATATATATGTTATATATAGAAAATAATATATATACATATGAAACAAAAATAAAACAAAATAAAATAAAATAAAGTAAAATAAAGTAAAAATAAAAAAATAAAAAAAAATAAAAATAAAATTTAAAAAATAAAATAAAATTTAAATAAAAAATAAAATAAGTAAAAATACTAAATACAGCTATACACAAATATAATAAAAGATAAACATATTTATGAATACATAATAAATATACAAAACAAGAAAATAAAAAATGAAATGAAATAAAATAAAAATAAAATAAAATACGGATAAATCATTATAATACGGATAAATCATTATAAAGTAAAACTAGCCTATATAAAATAAAATAAAACATTTATGAACTGGCCTTGAGTGTTCATTTGCAATATTTATTTTTAACTGACTACATGAACTTTCCTAAAATTTATATTAAATTGTATAAAATAAATAAAAAATAAGATTGTACAAACATACAACTAATGAGATTAAAAGGAGTACATGCACTTTCCTAAAATTCTGGTTAAATTATAAAAATAAAGAAAAAGCAAATATACAACTACTGAAATCAATCAAAAAAAGTGCCACCATATAGTGCCACCGTGTGCCACCACATGGCACATGGTAATATTTTAGAAATTTAGATTATGGTGACACAGATTATGACCATAGTGTATTATTTTTGTATGACCAAAATTTGGTATGACCTTGTATATATATATTTAGACCGTTTCGTTTTTTGTCATTTGTGCTTACGCTCGATGAGAAATGCTTATCCAGTTTTAGCACGAATTTCGTGCATAAACGAACGCGATTTCTCATAAAAGTTACTTTTGTTTACAAACAATTGGAGTCAGCTGTTGTGATGGGGCACGTGGTTTTGGAATAAACAGAAATAAAAAAAAAATAACAAATGGTTTATATTGCAAATAGTTGATCAACTATTGTGATGAAGTTTATCGATTTTGGAAGAAATAAATTTAAAGCTAATTTTATTGAATGAAACATTCATCAATTCAAACGGGCCTGCCACGCCGCCATCTTGTTTGTTTACATTTTTTCGTAAGAACGTGCTTAAATTCGGCAAGCACGGGAAATAACAACCTTACAGAATTAAGGTTATTCAATATTAGATTGTGGCTATTACTTACGTTTGGTGAGCCTTTTTCACGATTTTGCGCTGTTGGACAAAAACGAACCACAATCTATGAACGAACTCAAACTCGAGCATTTCTTACGTTTCGTAAGCACAAATGCAAAAACGAAAACGACTTTACATATTATGGTAATAGCATAGTAGAAATATATATACTGTGGTAATAATTTAGAAAAAGAGGATCCTATGAGATATCGATTATTTCCGATACCGTAATTGAATGCCTTTAAGCCTTTAATACTTTAT
>JABUQX010025893.1:0-5000 GCA_015478945.1 Trachelipus rathkii
CTCTATAAACTTTCTCTGAAACTCTATCAATCCTAAAAATGATTTCAACTCTCGCACAGTTCTGGGTCTCGGAAACTCACATACTTTCTTCATATACTTTGGAGATTTCAGAAGACCAGATTCACTCACAACATGTCCTAGAAACTCTACATTCTTCTTAAACCATTCACACTTTGCAGGTTTCACTTTCACCCCCACTGCCCCTAATGTTTCAAGCACATCTTTTACCATACTCAAATGTTCCTCATACGTTTCAGTCATAATCAAAATGTCATCTATGAACACTAGTACATTATTCTTCCACTTACTCAACAAACCCCCAATTGCTCTCTGAAATGCTGCAGGTGCATTCGCTAACCCAAAAGACAATCGCTTCCATTCATAATGCTTTCGTGCCGTCGAAAAAGCTGTCACAGGTCTAGCAGATGCTTCAAGAGGCATCTGATAGTACCCCCTAACCAAGTCCATCTTTGTAAACACTTTCATCCCATACATTGAATATACACATTCAGAAATCATGCACATAGGAAATCTATCTTTCACTGTTCTTTCATTCACCTTTCTATAGTCTACACACAATCTCAAACTTCCATCAGGCTTTCGGATAGGTACAATCGGACTATTCCATGGTGATTCACTTTCTTGCAAAACTCCCGCTCTCACTAACTCTTCACACTGGGTCTCAATCTCGTCAGTTACAGGCTTAGGGAAACGTCGTGGTCGCTGGTAAATAGGAGTCGAGTCAGTCAGTATTATACGAAATTCAGACAACCTTGCATTCCCAATGTCATTATCACCCTTACTTAATACATGCTTACATTCATACAAAGTTTCAATCATTCTTTCTTTTTCCCTATCAGTCAACTGATCTCCTATATCTAACTCACTCAGCAACCTCTCTCTTGTCCATTCCTTATCCTTTTGCAACTGTGATCCCTCGACACCATTACTCACATAGCACTCATACCTCTCCCCATCTAAGCCTTCAAACAAGTCACATTCATCTACAACTGTATACATTCGTCCCAACAGATCACCATTTTGAATTGCTCTAAGCTTCTGCCCTCTTTTATCCGGTCTCACTTGCACATAAACAAAAGGGTCATCTACATTTAAAATACCATCATACACATGAGCCACTCTTTTAACTTTCACCTTGGCAAAGCTACCATCTATCATAACCATTGAACTCTCAAGCATACCTTCCCCAACATCTTTCTTCCATGCCACTTTAACTTTCTTAGGCTCATTTGAATCAAACTTAACATTCTCACTTGCATACACTTGATATCCTTTCAAATATTTCCGATCTTTCTGGTTTGGGAATTTTAAGAATACTCCCCACTCTTCCCCTTCTTCTGGATCTGTACCCCTAATATATCTCCTTGCTGGATCTATAATCAGCCTATTAATCTTAAGAAAATTTACCCCTAAAATCATATCATAGTTACTGCTATCCTTATCTAATACAAAATACTCACACTCTTTCATAGGAACTCCAGCCATACTTACCTTTTCATACACAGAACCCAAAATACTGACAGGCACCATACCAAGACCTTTAATTTGTTCCCCATCTATCTCTCTCAACTGGGCCCCACACAACTGAACTCAGTCAAACACATCCCTAAATATTAGATTTTTACCACACCCACTATCAAGCAACGCATCAACTTCTATTCCTCTGATTTTCACTCTCACACTCATGCAGTGACTAGGTTTTATACCATCATTTATACCAAAGAAAACATTCATAACTGATAAACCCACTGTCACATCTCTTTCAGTCTCACTTGTAATAAGTGGGGCCCCACACGTACACTTGGACCCCACACCTACATGTTTCCCGACCCAGTAGCAGCAAGTTGACGTTCCACCTCATCTTGAGAAGCTTGTTATTATTATTATAATTATTATTATTAAAATTAAGAGACTTAAGGAATCAAAAATTTTGATCGCTTAAATAATTTCGAGGGATTTCTAATAATCTTTAAAATATTTCATGCTGTATATATATTAATATATTATATATATATATTATATATATATAAATTATTATATATTATATATACTATATATAGTATATATTATATATATATATATATATAAAGAGAGAGAGAGAGAGAGAGAGAGAGAAGAGAGAAAATAATATATTATTAAATATATTTTTTCAAAATAATCATCATCGGCATCGTCATCGTCAAAATTTACTATAATTGTCATCGTTATCGTCACTCATCGTCAATAATTTCATAATCGTCCCATCACTAATATTAAGGTTCATTTCCTTACTTGGCTAATATTTGCATGAAAAACAATCAAGACCCCCAAAAATAAGGGTCCAACAAACGCAGTAGCTTTCAACTTAAAGCCACCCTTTAAATTGCGACTACATGCACAAAATTAATGGAAACAAAATAAACCACAAAAACGGGGGTGTTAACGCAAGGTTCTCCCCCGGACCCTATTCACTATTTACTACTGAGAGTAACCACGATTTACTAGCGCAAAAGTGAGAAATCATTTTATTTTCTGTACTAAAGTTCATACTCATGCAGGGAGAAATGTAAAAACACGATACACATCTTAATTTTGAACATAAAAAAAAGGGGGGATGAATGACGGGAATCATTACGTCATTCTTAACTAAAACAACTTCCACTAAATGCTACAAGGTTCACTTCACTGTACATAGTCACAGAAATAATCCTATATTCAAGACCACCTTTTCCTTTTTTAATTAAAAATAATTCAAAGTCCAAAATAGGCACAAAACACAACAAAAAAAGTTTTATTCAACATATTTACACAAAAAAAATACAACAAAAACCAACTAGGGGCGCAAGTTTATCGAACCAAAATTAAACTAATATGTTAAAAACAAACACCTCATTTCATCGAACAAAATCCAAAAATAGACGCGAAACACATTTAAAAAGGATTTTGTTTAACATTTACACGAAAATATAAGAAAAATTAGCTAAAGACATAAGGTCATCAACCAACATTAAACATCTAATTATAAAAACAAAACACATTTCCAAAGTGAGTTTGCGTTCACCAATACAAATTTAAACAAAAAGTGAACTAAACTTCCAACTTAAGAGAAGAAAAATTCAACATCCTCCCTCTCAAACCTCTCGTCAAGACTGAAAACTTCCATCTTTTCTATAAATTTTGGGCACGTTGAAGCTCCACCCCGCACACTGCCCTGCCAATAAAAAAAGGAGAATGCGCCGTACTTTCGAAATAACCAATCCTCGCTCATGATTAAGCCACGCCCACAGTCTAAACTGGCCTACAGCATAGAAGAGGGGAAATTCTGTGAACCAATTAGGTTATGAGGTATGAGAAAACCACGCCTTCTTTTAAAATTCCTTAAGAATTCTATTGTTTATTTTTTCAGCTATGTGGTCTCTTTTATGCTCTATTATCCATATATCAACTGTCAATGTTAGTCGGAAAAGGTCTCCACACAAATCGATAGACATTTTTTGGTGGATACGTCTTTGTAGCCACAGGAGGTAAATAAAACTGTAGAGAGAGGCAGAAATTAATAGTAAATACCAAATCATTGCGTCAACCACGATTTATATTCACTCGTCTTGTTTTACTCAATCATGCGAAACAAAATGCAAAATATTGAGACAAAACAAAAAAAGAAAATACATTACCATGACCAGCTTACTACAATATCTGACCAAAACTGGACACTGTTGCATCACTAAAATGCGTATAACTCAATTTGATTCACATACTTTAAATGTATATTATCAATTACAGGATTCTCATTAATGCATGTTAGAACCTCTAAAGAAGTTGGACCAGGTCTTGGGATGAGGAAAAGTTCTAGTTTAGAATCTCTTCAAACTATGATGCAGGAGGTACAATATATATATATATATATTATATATATATTATATATATATAAATATATATATTATATATTTATATATATATATATATATATATATATATATATTATATATATATATTATTATATATATATATATATAATATATATATATATAATACTGTTATATATTATAATATATTATATATGTTTATATATTATATATATCCTATCCCATATATATATACTATATATATATATATATATATAATATAATACTATATATATATATATATATATATATATATATCTTTCTTTCTTTCTTTATCTACCTTTTTTTCCCCAAGATTGGGAGTAAGGTGCGCTACAAGCATCAGGAAAAGAAAAGTAGTAGGAGAAATATGACGAAATGTCGAAAAGAAAGCCCAGCCTTACCGCCCCTCTGTACCATTAATTAGTGAGAACTCGTCACAGACAGAAAATCACCCAAAGCTTCTCATGGACCCGCGAGGACCCTCACTATTGGTAAATCGTCAGATGTAAGGCTTCATCCTTGGGCCAGGTGGGCACAAACCTTGCCCCCATACAAAACCTGCCATTCTCTTCCTATTCATGCCACCTTTATTTCTCGCCTCTGCCTAAATCGCATTTCTCTCCTTCAGACATTCGTTTTCTGACTCACTTTTTCTCTGGTCTCCCAGCCGGTCGGTTCCCAACACACTCACCACTATACATCCGCTTAACCAACCTGCTATCATTCGATCCTTGTCCACATGACCAAACCCATCTCAAACATACTTTCATTTATTCTCTCATTTACCCCGTTTTTTTACACCACACAACTCTCTATACATTATTCCTCATTTTATTAATTCTTCTCACAACCTTATTCACACCCCTCAAGATGTCCATCTGAACACATTGAACTTTAGATCATACTTCTTTTCAGGACCATAGTCTCACTACTATACAATAACACAGTTAACAACATACCCTCATGTAAGACCCTAGTGCACTCAAAGACTTAGTCCTTTACATCACCAACAATTTAATTGCACCAGCAACCTTCACAACTTTCACAACTTTCCTATACACTCTGCATCATCCGTTCCCTCTATCCAACACATACCTAAATATTTAAACTCAG
>JABUQX010025893.1:10000-29390 GCA_015478945.1 Trachelipus rathkii
AACTACTACCAAAAGTAAAATCTTTAGATAAGGTTCATCCTAACCACAATACAAGCTTTAATAAGTTTATTGTTGATACAGGTAGCTACAACATGCTGTTTACTTTAATAACTAACTAAAATCCCGCCACTTTGGCTACGTCAGAATATACAATAAATGATGTTCAAACCATCATATACCTATCCAATCCTTTCTTTTATGTTGCAAGTGAGTCACACTCAAACAAAACTCCTGCGGGAAAACCATTCAAAAATTTTTAAACACTATACAGAATGAATCAAGGTTACACGTCTTTCCTACATTTCTTATTGTGTCCCCTAGGAAAAACTGTCCATGTAAAAATTTTATAGACTTGTATCATGTTGTTCCCTATGACGGGAGAATATTGAAAGGGACTAATGGCAGTATTGCGGACGATCTGCATGTTGAAGCGCGGACCGTTCACGAGAAGACTGGGAGGCGATTCGAGCAACAGAAAAAGAAGAGAGGTGGTGGAAGTTGTTTGCGGAAGGAAGTTGGAGGAGAGAAGGCAGGCAGAGACACACCAAACACATGAAGAGTGAAACATACAGAGAAGAAACAGGAGATAAGATAAAACAGTAAACCGGAGTAGTTATGATAACCGCAGAGACGACCAGAGACACGAATAAACAAGGAATACAGAATATGATTGGACTTGAGGAGAAAACCTGAGGCGAAAAGAACGGTGAAGGCAGAAAGGAAGAAACCAAAAACACCCGGAGAGTAAATACCTGCAATTATCTCCGAGGAGTGTTTTAACAGAAGGGAGGAAGTGGAGAAGAGAGAGTTACCAAAAGCTGAGACATAGGAAGATAGGCGCAAAAGTCCATATGGATTAGGCCCTAAACTGAAAGCCCCGACCATGTGATTATACCCCATGAAGGACTGAAAGACATAGAACCCAAAAAAAATATAAATACTCCGAAAAAGAGGACATACGAAGTAAGTTTAAAAAAAGTGATAATTACACACAGAGAAAAAAATCAACTGCAAAAGACCACATACTCGACGACAGTCACACACATCACATCTAGAATGACAACTTTCAGGGAGATACAACGGAGACACGAGAAGCCAATCAACAGACAGAAGCCAAATCCGACACGACAACAAAAAAAAAAACAAAAAAAAGTCCCAGAGACACAAAAAAGAGACACAAAACTCGCACAGACACAGCAAAGAGATAGAAATAACTTAAGCGACAGGAAGATACGGAGATATTAAATAACTACTCCAAGAAATATGGTAAGAAGCAAGTTAGAATACGAAAGAGAACGTCAGCATAAAGGAAGCAAATAGGAATTAACAGTAAGTTAGAGAGAAAAAAAGACTAATAAGAGGCTGCAAGCAAGAGACTAGAAACCATGAGAAGCATGGATGTGGGATTAACGAGAGTAGTTATTGAGATGGTAGTGCCGTGACAATACTGGGAGCTCAAACGAACCTGGCAGAGCAGGAGAGACAGGAAGTCATGCCCCAAAAGAAAAGATGGAGCACAACTCCATGGACCACCAGAGGGCAGGCGACCAAGGGGCCAATCAAAGACCGAGAAAAGAGAAAGAGAAGGCGTGAGAATCGGTGGCGAAGCGAACATACGGCTGCGAAAAAAGAAACGTCAGCTGTCACAACACAGAATATAGACAACGATTACAACCTGGACAGAGCAAAAAAGTAAAAAAATAATAATCAAACCGTAACAGAAGAGGCAGAGGAACGATCTGAAGAGAAGAAGATGACATTGCGCGCTGACAGAAAATCAAGAAGAAGAAGAAATCTCTCTCTCTTGGGAAGAGAAAGAAAAGACAAACCAAAGTAAGGATCATAAAATATCATACAACTCAAAACTCAAACGTACAAAACTCGAAAATAACAGTTATACCTACACACAACCTCCTAAAATATACAAATATAAAAATAAATTTTACAGCATATATATATATAAATAGTGTATATATATATACATATATATATATCTTACCACTCTCAATAAATAATAATAATCTCACTCATATATAGAAGCAAACAACAACACAGCCCAGCTAAACTAGAAACATCTCAGGCATTCACCAACACACGAGACATATACAAAAAATATGTCTCTCAATCTCACAACATTCAATTAAAAACAACACAACCACTTACTCATTAATTTGCATAATAGAATATAAACTATAAGGTAATATTTATATTATCTCAATATACATAAATCTATTAACCAAAAGAACCTACAATCACAAAAAAAATTTTGATAACTTAAATATATTTAGAAGAAGACAAGGTATCGTACTACAAAGATACTAAATACAGCTATACACTAATATAATAAAATATATAAATAATATATTATAATAATAGATATATATAAAAAGATAATAATATAGATGATAAAGAATATATATAATATATATAGAAATATAGTATTAATATAATAATATAATTATAACTATCCATATATATAAGTGGACGGAGAGAAAGTAACGCATGGGAAAAAAAAAAAATCAACAGAAGATGTACCGACAGAGTGAATAGAGGTTACCTCTCATACCTGCTCTATGATCTTTGTAGATAGTCGAAGAATTTTAAGATATACGATGATCTGAATTTATAGATGATTACGATCAAAAATGTATAAGGTTTGTTGATGTTCAAAGATTAATGGATAAAAGATAGAGAATGTAAGCTAAGTGGTACCAGTATACACGTTCAACCAAACACTGCTCACCCCACTCGAAAGAGGGCGACGTAACTACGAAGCATGAATTAGATTTTCATCTATGTAACGGAGGAGTTAGTAATATAAGGACTCTCCGTAGGTAACCTGACTGACTTGAAAAATGATCATATTCGAATGAAAAAGGATATGCAGAGCGATTGATACATATAAAAATGTTAGATTACATAAGCAAGATTTTAACCCACAAAGTAAAGATGGTAGAGTAGAACTATTATTAATTTAGTTTCCCGAGAGCTTAGTACTCTGAGAAGGATGTAAGAATAATGAAGAATTATCAAGAAAATCACGTAATCAAACACCCCTCAAATGAAAGGTATAGTGGTACACTCCATTAACAAAAGATCTTTCTCTTCTACTTAACAATCGCTCAGAAATATATGGGGGGTCTGACAAAATGTATAATAGTACACAGTTACCTACCCCAAAATAATGTATATAAATAAAAGATAATGAGAACATAAATAGAATCATTAATACACCTTTGAGAGAGAGCAAGTTTATAAAGAGTTCCAATAGTATGGATAAAATATGGATAAAAGAAGCACACGAGACCAGAGCTCTTAAGGACCAGATTACGAGAGTGTGAAAAAAACCGAAAACTGCCTTCCAATAAATAATTGATATCATGCAGTAAAAAAATCAAAAAAAGAGAAAATAAAAAATCAACAGACTCAAGAACAATTGTGAATGAATAAAATGATGACTTATAAACTGAAATTTGACTGTAAAGGAGGAATGGAGTTACACCAGTGGAAAGATGAGATGAGAAGTATGACTCATGCAGGCAGAGAATACACCTATAGCTGAACCGGCCGAGTACTCTCCCAAGGAGAGGAAAGAATCAGGCGAACCCCAACGATTAGAATTGCAGGGGATAAGATCCAGACGAACCACAAACTCCGTAAGACAGAAAAGACATCAGGCACTAGAAACAGAAAAAATGAATTCACAACATGTCAAAATAAAAGACGAACAAATCCGCAGAAAGAAGAATCAAGCATACACGGAATCTCACTCTCACCTTCCCCACAGTTATCAGCTCTAAAGGGAACAGATTTCCAAGATTATGAAATAACCTCCTCGGAAGCCGAAATCGAGAATTCACACAATGACAACACCCAACAACAGCAACCCTGCGTTAACCCAACATAACGACAAGCCTAACTTCAGCGTATTATTGCAGCGATTTTTTCCAGCTCATATATCTGACACTAATGTACAACAATATAAAAGTCTATTGAGATCCAAGATACACAGGACAAGCCACAACTCACAACACCCTGATATCTCCCACCCAGCACCGAGAATCTCACCACGACCAGGGAACACAATACACGGAATGTCAAGGCACCTCTCCCATGCACAGCCTCACAGCCAGAAATAGAGCAGTACACCTGCTGCACACAAGCCTTACATCTTCAAACGACTATCACATACAATACAACTATATGCCCCTCTCTAAACACTTCCATACTCTATACAGAGCACTCCTCAACCACACACATAAAACCCAGACACCGGTCGTAAAGGATATCAACTACCCACTCCTGAAACCAGACCTAAATTAGGCCTTTTAAACACCAACTCGCGTACAAGATTAATCGCATGATGATCAACTACTTTGCAGGTGCACATTCCCGAGAATTATACACCTACCTGTCCACTATGCCTGAGCTCATAAGTCTATCGCATTTATCATGAGATGATATCTACCTCTATACTACAAAAAACTAACTCACCAAAATTTATCTCACAGACACGACCATACTAAAAAGACAAAAGAAATATTACTATAGCTATAGCAATTCCCATATAACACTGAGTACAAGGTCGTTACTCCAATAATTGAAAATTGCATAATAATACACAATAAGATGTATTATTCAAACAAGGCACTGGATCACACACAAAATGGTTACAAACGTCACAACTGTATTATAAAAAACAATTTTACCCAAATATAAACTTTATCCAAAAAATACAAATACTAAACGAATATGCCAATTGACACCATGGATGCATGATCAATATCTCCATTATATTCACACTCCCCCTAACTAATCTAAAAACCCCCACCTCAAAAAAATTATTCATACGTTATCGTTCGAAGGTTAAAGACGGGAGTAGATTAAGAGGGACAAGAGCAACATATAGAACACAGCACGCAGACAGAGAAAGAGAAAATACCAGAGGACTCTCTATAATATAAACAGTAAATATTTACAAATACATTTATATACAGATCTTTTAAGACTTTAGGCCCTTCTTCATGGACGACAGACTTGCAGCAGCTTCCTTTTCTTCGTTAAACTCCTGTAACAATGCGGAAAAAGTCATCTGCCGCTGTTGTTCATTCATGTCATCCCACTTAACTTGATCCATTATCCAACGTAAGCCTGTACGGATTGCAACCCTAACATGGGGATCCAGGACAGACTTAGAGTCACCAAAAGAAGTTGAAGGGTGGTGACTACAAGATGGTGTGGGTTGATCAGAAGGTCCAGAAGTCGGATAATATTGTGAATAGTCCGACCAGGAAGGTTGAACATAGTGACTACTATATAATGGTTCACTTCTTGACAAATAAGCTCTATTACCTCCCCAATTCTCGGTTGAGAAAGACGATGTAGATGGAACTGGTTGTTCCAGAGGTTGAGCTTGGGGAACCATTTCTGCGGGATAGGCATCCCTTTGAGAAGACGACGTAGGCAACACTCGATTATGCGTTACTCTCTCAGTGGGATAAGTACGAGTGTTTCTTGATGATCTTGGTCGTCTTTTATTAACTTTAATGATCTGAGACCGAACTGTAGGTAAAGTAGAAGGGACAGTTCTCACACAGATATTGGTGTAATTTTAAAAATGTGCCCACATTCCTTTAATAGTGATTCCAAAAACAAACGATTTGGATGTAGGCCATCTAACAACAAAGGAGAATTTAATTTCAGGGTTTCCTTGTTGAGATACTGGCTATGAGGGGTGACAGTAGGTACTCCGCCTCTAGCTATGCTTCGATGATACCCATCTAGAATATCCGTTCCTCTGATGATCTTCTTATCTGGCCACTGATATTTATCTTCCGCAATCGACTCGAACAGGTGGTAACTTCGTATCGAATGCTCCCGCATCATTTCTGGGGAGAGCATAGGATCACCGATAGTATATTGTTTATACTGAGCGCCCCAATCACGGATGATACGTTTTTGATTGTAAGCATGTAGGTCCTGTATAGGTGGAATATATAAGTAAACCTTAACGTGAGGGTTTTTCTTCTTAGCCTCCTCAGTTATTTTGGTCATGATCTCCGGTACCACTTCTACGGAAAGATCCGTTACAGGCTCGAAGACGGTGGCGATGTTACTATCGTGATCATGTAATTCTCTCCGTTTCCAGGCCATGGTAGTCAAGGCCCACAAAAAGATGGTTTTCACCTCTGGAGTCATTTGATTCTTAACTCTTACGAGGCACGAAGGCAGTATACGGCCTGAAACGTAGTCAGATTTAACGGAGATACCGTGCTTCATTTGGAGATATCGCTTTTGGTTTTTGAAGAGCGAAACCTCAGATGAGCCCACGATCAATGAGAGCGGCATTTTCTTTTTCTGTTCACTCTGGGATCCCGACAGAGATACTTCTAGATGTCTTGTACTATGTAGAGTCAATCCTGAAAAACATCAAATATCCGGCAATTATCGAGTCATGGTGGAATTTCCAATTATAAAAAAAAACATGAGCATATTACCTAGTCTAAGATTATTAAATTTTATTACATAATACTGTCTGGATATGCGAAAAATGACGTAGAGTAAACTAAGGTCATTTTGCACCTTCCACTATTTCTCAACTGGCACCCTTACTCTATTTATTTGTCGAAATCAGAAGTACATAATTAATTATTGAGGAATACTGACGATGTTTATACTTATTAAAAAAAAAGACAAATTTAATTATACTAAAATTTAAAATTTTGGTATCTTTAAATAAAGGTAATTTATAATTTCAGAAAATAAATTGGCTCTTGGAAAGTTCATTAGTTGTTCATACGAAACACACCACATCAAATAATATGAAAAATTTTTTTATTTCAGTAGCTATATTTTTTCTAATTCGAAAGAATCAGAAGAACCAATCGTAGAAGTCTTTTTCCTGATTCCGTCTATTTCTTGTTATACTTATTTGGAATCACCCATTGTGTCCATTTTAATTTGAAGAGAGAGAGTCTACTCATCCAAGTTATAGATTGATCATGAGAACATCTTATTATATCTCCTTCAGGAACGGACAACTGTAAACAATAAGTTTTAAAGCTCCTTCGGCCCACAACCTGTCATAGTGACAGGTTCGTTGGAAACTGAAGATCGGGAAGAGGAATCTGGTATAAGTATAATATAATGTACAATGGTACATAAATATATAACGCTCAATATATATCTAATATATATATAAATATGATATATTATATATATATATATATATATATATATAATATATAGTATATTATATATATATATATTATATTATATATATATAATATATATATATATATATCTATATATAGTTAGTTTGTGAGGTAGGCGGTTTTCCGATGACCCCTATACATATATTTATTATAATGCATTTTGTTTGATATAATAGTATACTAACAGTATATAATTTATACTGTCTAACTATTCAAATCATTTCAGTCAAAGAGGGATATGGCAAGTAATTTCGAAACAACGATTTTTGTTTTAGTTTATCTAAATTGGACATTCCAAATCTTATAAGCATACACGAAGATATCCAGCACAACCCACAAAGTCAATTTTAACTAGAGAAATCAGTGGTAGCACCAGGAGGGTTTTTTCGTCACTCGCTTAGTTACAGGTTTTGTGAGCGAATTCAAGGCAGCAACTAGAAAGGCATCATTTCAAACATGCTTCGATAGATGAATGTTATGAGACAATATGATCAGAAGGAAGTTTATCTAAGAGATTAAGAAGAGATAGGAAAAGAGTTTTTTTTTCAGGTAACTTATCAGATACAATGTACCGGATAAGTTTAATTTGCAAGTAAATTCTAAATTACGTTACCCAGTCAGTAAGGCACGATCAGATGTTCGATTCTAAACAGATGAGCAATAGCCACTTTTATTTCTCCAGGTCTTATTTACTTCGTATCAGGTACACAACTTGTGTCATTTTATAAATCCGAGACAAGAGTTATAAAAGACTAGTCCTTCTTCAATAAGGTACATACTCCAATGGAGTCGACATGAAGTTTATTCACTACTAGAAGTAACTAGCAGATAGTTATAGTGAACCCCGGCTAAGCATTTTAAATAACAGGGTTCACCACCACCAACGTTATTTCCATATATTAAAGGTTTATTATGGGCATAATATATGTGAAGTTAACTTTAAAGACATCCGTAAAAGCAGTGATAACTTCTGGTATTGGCAATTGACCCGGAAGTTTTAATAATCGGAGTCTTTTTTGAACCAACTGACCTTGAAGTTTATATTTTACAGGATGCTTTTGTAACTCGTCGATAAGAACATCTCTTACCTCTAAATGTCTCTCAACAAATCCATATAAGGAACGAAGAGAAAAAGCAGCTTATATAATGGATCTCCTCCTCCGCAGATTTCTATCGGATAGAGAACCCAGGAGGAATGAAATCCCCAAAGAAGTATTGTTGCCAGGCGGGTTCTTGCTATATTATCATTTACGGGAGATCGGGAAAGAGCATCGGCAACTATATTTTTTAGGGCCCATATATGACGGTATTGTCAAAGTCATATTCATTAGATTGGCTCTTCCATAGGTTCTAGCTAACGCTCCTCATCAACCACCAGGACTCAATAATTTTGGTTAAATAGATGAGTGGCATATGGTGCGGTATATATAAAGAATTTTATACGTCACTGAGGAAAGGCTCTAAGGGATTTGACAGCGTCCAACGCCAACAGCAGTTTAGGTGGGTCTTTATTCAATCACTCCAATAAATTTCTCTGAGCCCCATTGAAGTGTCAAGTAGAAATAAACATGCAATGTGGTTTGCGTTCTCCGTTCTTTGGGAGTTGGTTTGAGAAAGTGCAAGCACCAGCCCCGGGTCTGAAGACATCTACAATGTTAGCTCTCATGGGAGAAACCTTTCTGGTACTAATAATCGGGGAATCCCTAACAATGTTGGATTTACTAAGGCCTCCGTTAAGTTGTATCAAAGGCCTGCTTGACGACTCAGCGTCCTTTTAATGGATCTAAATTAGCGGCTACCAGCGTCTCTGGCATGATAAAGGCTTACTGATTTGAGAACAGTTGGGAATATGTCGCCTATAAAAAATTTACCATTCCCAGAAACTGGCGTAATTGTTTTACTGAAGTCGGGACGGGAAATTCTAACGCCCCTTTGAGATTTTTCTGCTGAGATTTTTCTGAAGGGGAAGTATACCATTCTGTGATATTTGGTGACCCCAGAACTCCACTCAGTACGAGCAAGGCTGTATTTATTCTGGTTTAAGTTCTATACCCATTTTTCTGCTAATGCAGGCAAGGACACATCCAAAGTTATCTAAGACGGTAGATGAATGTCCTCTATGTTTTGAACTGAGGATAATAATTATCATCTAAGTATATCATATACCTCGACCATGGAATTCCTCTATACGCCAGCATATTGATCCAGCGTTGAAATGATTTTTTTTTTGCTGGAACCATTTTTTACACCATATAGGCTGCATTCTTAAAATACTCTACTGGGCAATGATTGTGGAAAAAGCAGTTTTTTCAACACTTTTCGGTTCGCATGGACACCTGAATAATAACCGACGTGGACCAGATCAATGGTGTACAAATATTTATTACCATACATTATTATAAATCATATCTAGTAGGCTTAGGTAAGGGAAAGAATCTGTCTTAGTAACACTATTTAATTTCCGGTAGTCATCACATAAAACGCAACTTACGGTCTAGGATTTTCGGAACAGGAACCACAGAGCTCGAATAAGGAATTTACGGTGCGTCTAATAATACCTGCTCTCAACAGTTCATACATGTTTTTTTCTATTATCTGTGAGCCAAGGGACCTGGAAACGACTACTGGTAATCCACAGGTCGACCAGTTTCTATCCGATCAGATATTGTGTGTCGATATTAGTAGCCAGCTCCAACGTCGTGGCACCGAAACTGTAGAGCCCGATTTATGTTTTAATAACACTGCGATTAATCGTTTCTTGTCTTTTCGAGGTCAGAGATAGGAATATCCGCAAAGCAAAACTCCTCCTCCAACTTAGTGGGGGACCATATTACGTCTGCTTTAAAGTTGATTTCGGAATTCGCCTCTACTGGCCTAGTAATTAATTGAAGAATCATCTTCTTCTTCTAAAGAACACAAGCTACCTACTACAGTACCTCTTCCTAAAAAATAGATAGGCTGTAGCGGAAGGATGAAATAGAGGCGAATTCTACACGAATCTCGCATAATCCCAATATCACCAAGAATTGGTACAAAGATACGATCTCCATTGGCTCTGATGAAACCATACCAAGGCAGAGATTTGATAAAGGACAAAATTACTCCACCATTCTGACAGAAAAAGCGGGGGAAATTTATGGAATTACCGTGACGCATGTATAAAAGGGATGTTTAGGTACTCTCATCCTAGCGTATGCGATTCTATAACTAATCATATGAACTATGTACTGAATCCCGAGCGTAGTTAAGTCTGGGGAGTCATTTTCTTTTAAAGGTGCGACAGCCCCTAAAACTAGCGGAGGGCTGGCATAAAATTGCCTGGGAACTACAACTAATATGGACGGTTTAGATAACATAACACTGTCTCAGTTGGAATGTGCAAGTTACATTCAGCAATAGAAGGTCAATAGTACTGTGAATTTCTCTGGACCAGACCACGATGGCATTTAACTTTTTATATCTACAGAAGGCCGTAAGGGCAAGTTCATCATGTACGCCTCGGTGATTTCAGTGCTAATTAAACTAATTCCAGCCCCACTGTCTACCATACAACCGTAGAAACCAGAGCTGTTGGGAAAACCAGAGCTTTTGGGAACCAAAGCGACTGAAACAATCAGAGGGTCCTCCTTGAAAGGAGTACACAATGGACTACCATCGTCCTTAAGGGATTCTTTAAGGGTTTAGGTATTTTCTAAGGGAGTCGTTCGGAAGATTTGCTCGGTGAATAATTTAGAAGTAAAATTTTCTGTGCCTCATACATCAATTGGACTGAGTCGATAAAGGGTTATTGCTCATCTCCACCAAGACTGCAATCCGGCGACCAGGAGTTTAAAGGGGGATCATACCGCACCTCATCATTAGCGGCAAGGTTTTAAATTTTTACTTGCAGGTAGGGATGGTTCCACGGGGTTGCGACGATGGAGGCCTGTGAGTTGGTCGATTTTGATTTGAAGAATAGCGACGCGGAATGATACTTTTTCCAAAGGAATCAGTTGCTAAGGAAGAACGGCTCGTGGTCATGATTATGTGGACTGGGAGAGCACTAATGGAAGCACGTCATCCACAGCGTGAGGACACCGCAAGAAGGGACAGATTACTGTTTCTAATATCGTAGGTGGAAAGAAGTAAGGAGACTTCGCTAGATTTCGACAATTGGCGCCTGATGTGAACCTTTCTTTTTGCAGTAACATGCATACTTCGCCATGATATTTGTAACCACTCCTCCCATGGAGTGACCTGTTTTTTTCGCAGTAGTGTAACACAAAACCTTTCTCCTTTCATCAGGCTTAGGACGAGAAGTTGAATTATGGTCAGGAACGAACTGTACTATTCATTGGTTCTTTAACTATTTGGATGGAGTCACAGATAGTATCGAGCTACCAACTTTTCGTTCTGCGGACTACTTTTGTCTTCTTAGAGGCCGCCGATGGATTATTTTGGATTTTAGGTTTTTGTTGTTGTGACGTTTTGATTGTAAATTACCTCAGTCCATTCGGGTGGTCAGTATTTATCCGATAACGAATTTCCAAAATTCGTCTAGGTTCAAGCTTTTCATACGCTGGTCTTTGGGCATGAAGTTCATTTTCTGATCCAAGTGGATTATTTGGGAAATGGAATGCGGGAAAGCGAAGTATTCTCAGCTATCTAAAGAGTCCGCAAAATTCACTATATTTTTCCCAGGAAGGCTCTAGTCTATATCCGCGTCAAGAAACCAACTCCATCATTTTATATTATTGTGACGGACGAATGTTTCAATATATGGAGGTAAACTACAGAGAAAAGCTATTCTAAGGGAATCATGAGCTCTCATATCGTATCCAGGATATGCCTGACTAGCTAGGCGCTCTAACCGAAGTGCAAACATTTTGATGCTCTCATTAGGGTATCGGTGAGCGGCATGATACTTCTGTATTCTGTATTCTTTTTTCTTTCGTTCCTCATCACGATACCAACACACAAGATTATCCCGTACAGAGAAGTATTCACGGTTGTCTTTGATGATTTCTCGGTATATATTCAAGAATTTGCCTTCTAGCTGTCGGCCAAGCAGTCTTAACCATTGGTGATGGGCATTAGGGTAGTGTAAACTACAATAAGCCTCAAAATCAGCCAGGTAGACTAAGAGATCTTGTTCCGATTCATATTTAAACTTTCCAGGATCCACGACCTTAAGCTTCTGAGAGTTCTTGAGTAACTGAGTAAGAAGCACAATGGCTTCCTCCAGCATGTCAAGTCTCTTTTTCATGTGTGGTCCTGAATACATTGAAGGTTCATCGTCGTCAGGAATGAGCGACGCAGTAGGCAGTCCGTTTTGGGACATATTGCCTTGTGGAATATTAACCAGAATTGCACTGAGAATCAGTCGAGAAAAACATCTGGTGTGCCGGATATTGATTTAAGGGAATTTGTTCTCAGTTATGCTAGTAAGTAGATTTATTATTATACTTTTCAGAAAGGTTAGATCCTCGTCCTCTATTTGCATAGGGATAGAGATCTCTATTGTCTCTGCCCATATCGGGAGTTCTAAAGAGAGAGCTTAGGTTGGGCCTGATATGTACTTTAGCTGACTGGGGTATTATGAATCGATTGACGAAGATTGGGTAAAAAATTAAAGGAAGAAGTTGATTGAGGTTTAGGAAGAAAAAATTATGAGGTAGTTGCATAGATTAGGATAGGAATAAGATTAGGATTAGAATATACGATTAGGGTGGAGGCAATAAGATTAGGATTATGGAATATAGATTTAGGTTTAGAACTGAAATTTGATTCTAGGGATTTTGCTACAGTAACTGGGTGGATTATGCAGAAAAGGCGTTGACGTGGTTGAGATTGGGAAACTAAGGGAAGTGTTTATACTCACTGATCATAGATAATGAAAGTGTTATTTTAGGCAAGTGCACATGATGGGAATTCGAAGTTAGGTAAATATACCTTGACCTTCGATCAATGGAACATTCTGTGTTCACCATACGGCCTTATCTGAGCTGTATTCTGTTTGAGCTTGAGCAATTGGACCTTCACTTAACACCTGTTTATGGAGTTTAGTTAATAAAGTACTCATCTCAGGCTCAGTGAAAGGTTTGTCAGAGTTAGGAGCTAAAGATAAGTCAGAGTTGGTAGCTAAGGGTATGTCAGAGTTGGAAACTTCTATGTCAGAGTTGGAAACTTCTACCCTGTCTTTATTTTCCACATTCATTCCTACATTCATTCCTACATTATCTTGATTATGATCAACACGCAGATGCTGGTCTAAACGTGGATCTAAAGCAACAGCTGCAAGAGTTGGATCGTAGTCCAAATCCTCTTGGCTATCAGCACCTGCTTTGCTTGTATCCAAGTCTTTTGGTTGAGTTTTTTTGTCTGGGACATTTTCTTTTGTAGAGTTTCTAAATAGAAAGAATTTCAAAGTATGTGGATGGGTGTATTAGCTAACTAACTCTCGAATCTGTCCAATGTAAGTACAAAAGAAGAAGATTTAATCGAAGATAACTGAAGAGAATCGATGATTTTCAAAAAATAAATGACGATGTGAGCGAGAGTCACAATCCTAGTGCACGCAAGCGCAGGAACTCAAACAGAGTCCCTGTTCGGGCGCCACTTATTTAATTTATGTGGGCTGGATAGGAAGTACGGCTGGGATCAAGCAATGTACCCACGGTGAGGTTATCCTTCTCCAGCTCTTTCTTGTAGGTAAGTTCTGAAGAATTTTAAGAATTGACCGAATGTCGATTTATAGATATCTAACGTCAATTGTTAGGTTTGTGTTTTGATGTTCATAGATATGTTTGAAATGTCATAGTGCCATCACAGCAAACACTTGACACCATCAGGGTAATACGGAGCAGATTATCAAAATTTAGAAATTTGGATTTACGATTTTTCTCGCGTAACGGAGGGAGTTAGTCTTCAGGACTCCGTAGGCCTGCTATACTCTGAATGACTTTCGAGAGGATTGTGACGGGTGATTAACATATAAAAGTTGATTACGAATTTAAGATTTAGAATGTAGATTTATTTATGCTCTTTCCCCAGGAGCTTCATCGAAGGTTAATCCGCGATAGAGGTCTCTGAAGATTAAATAGTAATTAATAGTCAAAAACGTAATCCAATAAATGAAAGGATATAGTGACACTGTCCATAAAAAAGTGTTTATCTTTAGCGTAAAATCCGCTCCAGAATAGTTATGGTGGGAGGTCTGACAAAAGTTAATAGCACACAGTCCTACCCAACAATATATTAAATAAAATGATTATGATTAATGATAATTATCGTTAATACATTACCGTTGGAGAGCTAAGTTAAAGGTTTCCAAATGTGTAAGAATAATGTACACAGAGTA
Source organism: Trachelipus rathkii (assembly GCA_015478945.1). Classification (NCBI taxonomy): domain Eukaryota; kingdom Metazoa; phylum Arthropoda; class Malacostraca; order Isopoda; family Trachelipodidae; genus Trachelipus; species Trachelipus rathkii. Next base: position 24,554 of record JABUQX010025893.1, read on the forward strand.
CAGACATGCTCTAGGATCAGATACGAGAGTGGAAACCACCGAACGCTTCCAAATATTGCTCAGCATACAAAATCAGGAATAAGAAATCCAGAATCTCAACAATTGTGAATAATGATGACTTAACTGAATTTGACTGGAGAATGGTTCCAAGTGGTGAGTATGATTCAGGAGAATACAACTATGCTGAAGTACTATTAAGGAGGAAAGAATCAGGCCGAACCCCAACGTTAGAATTGGCAGGGAGAGGGATCCAGATGAATCACATACTTCGCGAAACAAATCCAAGAAGAAAGATTCAGGGATGAACTTCCCAAAACTTCAATAATTAGGCACCGAGAAAAGATCATCTAAGGGTCTCACTCAAGAGTATCAGCTTAAAGACGGATTCAGGATTGAATCCCTGGAACAGAAATCGGATTTAGGAGGAATCCCAAGATTTGAATGTATCCCGGCATAAAAAGATGATGGATTCAAGTATGAATCCCAAGAACTGAATCAGCCCAGAATTAAAACCCTGTCAAATATAAACAATGATTGGTATTTAGATCTCACTATCTATCTATATATCTGACAATTAAGGTACAACAATATAAATCTATGTATGATAAGAAACCTACCCTGATATATCCACGAGGGGTTTCTTAAATGGGACTAATGATGTCAATATGGCCTTCTAAGGACAAGACAGTAAACTGGAACAAATACCAAGTTTACTATCTTAATATCAATACAATATCCTTATTAAAATTATAATCATAAGCTTAAATAAGGTGGTAAATCATATCACTAACCTTGAAACCAGCTAAATATGCTTTACAATTTCTTCAAGGTGTGATATGTGAGCACTACTATGGATATAACCTCTGTGCTTCTGGCTATGTTTTTTATGAGTTTTTTAATTTATCAATTATACAATTTAACATACCAAGAGATACTAGAAGAAGAAATACTGGTATAATATCTATAAATGTTATAAGGTTTTCTATAATTTGAAACATTCATATATAAATATATATAAATTATTACATCCTGGATCAGAATGGTAAAATTGAATAAATTTCTCAGACTGTATTATAAAAAACATTTTCGAGAATAAACATCACCAGAATAAGATAGCGAATTGCCAATTGACACCATGGATGCATGATCAATATCTCCCTTAATAATATATAGTATTATACTATATATATACTATTATATTAATATATATATATGGAGTATAATATTAATATATATATATTATTAGCTATATATATATATATAGTATTATATATATATTATATATATATATATAATAATATATATATAGCCTATATATATAAGCCATATATATATATATATTATATATATATATATAGTATAAATATAATATATATATATATATATATATATTATATATATATATTATATATATATATAGAATATATAGATATTATATTATTATATAATTCACTTCCTTCCTAAATTTTAAAATAATAATTTTTCTTTGAACAGCCTACCATATGTAATGTAAATTTATTCAAAACAATTGTTCTCGGAACAATAAAAAACTTCATCAATAAAATTCTCCTTTAACGATGTCTTAGTCGACTTATTATTTTTAAAGCATAAAAAATAATATTAATATGAAATATATATGTAATTACTGGTGATTAATTAGTGAATATAGTGTTTTTAAGCAATTAATAATAATATTAATGATGATAAATACAGTATGTATATGAGTGTATTAATGCCGCATGTGCGTTGTTATTATTGCATTTATTTATATATGTATGTATGTATATATAGGTATATTGTTATAATATTATTATATATATATTATATATATATATATAAGATATATATATATTATATATATATATATTATATATAATAGTAATATATTATATATAATATATATATATATATATATATATATTTATAATTTTTTAAAATATTTTTAGTATAGAAATATATATTATTTATTTGTATAAAAATGCCCCCGGTAGCTTCAGTGGTAGAGCAAGCTCGCCAAACAAAGGGGCGAGGTCCCAGTGTTCGCACTGTCCGTGCGAGTTGAGCGTCTTCGATCATCTCGTAGGCATTGGCTTCGTCCTGGCTCGGACTGAATGAAGTAACATCCCGCTCCTAGATTAGGCTCTGCCCGTGATCGGGTGGTGACAACTGTAAAAAGAAGAAAAAAAAAAACAAAAAAAAAAAAAAAAAAAAAAAAAAAACTCTGAACATTCATAGTTGATAGAAGGAAAGCTGTAATTTGCGCAGCGGCATCTTTGCAAAATGTTTAGGATAGCAATTGATTGCCTCTTAATGTTAACTTTGATTTCCGGTCAATTTTCATTATTAGCCTTATGATATTTCTACCGTTTAATTTCTTCTAAGAGATTATTATGTTGAATGTCTTTTTACTGGTAAATAGATTTGTCTTTTTAGTTTTTCAATGCGTTTTTCTGGCATGTCCAATTTTCCCATTATGCTGTCAAATTTGACCTTCCGTTACATACTTCATTGCTGACAAGATTCTACAAGGTAGGATTCGCTGAAACTGGGTCTTGAACTATTTGACGATCCGGAATTCCAGATTCTATTCGTTAGTTTATTCATTTTAAGTCATATGTTCATGGAAAGGAGGGCACTCCTGGTTTTTGGGCTTTTAATATTCAGATCTTCAGTTCTGAGAAAGTTGCATGAACAAAAGATGGGCCGACAACAAGTATGTTATTTTCAGTTTAAACATTCTTTCCCTTCTTTTCATGGATTTTTTTTGTATTTGGCTAAAATCTCGTTCTCTCTATAAAAATTTTCCTGCAGTCAAGTCTTCTGATTGAGTATTTTTGGTTGTAAAGTATGGGTTTCGATTTGTTCCCACTGCCTGTCGGAGAGAGAAAACTCAGGAGTGCCGGCAGCCATCATAATAATATAATCTTTTAGTTGCCTTTAGAGCATAAGACATCTTCGTCTCTTGACCTAAGATTGCCACTTTTTCCAGCTTGACTCTTTAGAACTTCCATTAATTTGGGATTACCGTGGCTGGCTTTTGCTATTGTGTCTCGCTTTGCTTATAAATTGATGTATGTAATATATATCGCGGAGACCATCCACTGCAAATGCTAACGTAAGGTATTGAACTCTCCACATTGCTCAAAGTAGTGGCAATGTAAGTCACAGGCAACACAGTCTTTTCATAGTTTTATCAAGTTCATTCTGAAAACAACTATTTCTTTTTCGTTTTGACATTCAATAAAATCAGTATCACGTTTACCAGCTTCCTGTTCCTCATCCTCATTGTCCTTATTTAATGTTTGATGCGTTATCCGTAACTAAGATAATTACTTGCCTCTTGTTATTTCGAATTCTTTTAAAACAAATTCTTGGATATATTCGCTGAAAATTTGATATCTGTTACTACTAACGTTTTAGAAATATTGTTTTTATCTTCGTCACATATGTAATATTATTGGTAAAATAATTTAGCTTTACCCATGTGTGAGGGTGGGACCTGGCTTTAAACTCATTTGGTTTTTTAAACCATTTGGTTTAAACCTGCATGGTTTAAACAACATAAAAAAACCAATGGTTTAAACCATGAAAAAAAACCATGCTAGACGTAAAATATTTGTAAAAATATATTTTATTTAATGGTTTCTTTAGCATGTTGATATGGTTTTCTCAATTTTTCAATTGAAGAGTAACTGAAAGGCAATAAAAAATTTTCTGCTGATTTTATATTATTGTGAGAATGATTATAATAATATATATATAGTATATATAATATATATATTATATATATATTATATATATTATATAATAATGTATATATAAATATATATATATATATATAATTATATATATATATATATATAATGTATTTATATATATAAAATATATATATAATATATATATCTATATATACTATATATATATATATATATATATATATTATATAGTAGTCTATATATATATATATATATATTTGCAAATTTACAATGTTTAAAAACATGAATTCATTTTGTTGAGCTTCTTGGAATTCATTTTCTACTACCCTTCGATGCCACAATTTCAAAAGTTTACAATAAAACTCATGTGTTGGAGTGTGTGGCCACAACATTAACCAAGCTAGAAGGCAAATAACTATAAACTAAGTGATGCTGTTTATATTTGGAAAAATATCAACGATGGACGCTAGAACAGCTTAATCAACCACTCAACAGACAAGATTTAGCAAAAGTAAAAAAGGAGGTATTATCAGTTGCAGTAAGAAAGCTTAATTTATTGGCATATCACCACTCAACAGACAAGATTTAGCAATAAAAAGGAGGTATGAGTATTCAAAAGCAATGGAATTTATGGAAAATGAGTATCCTAAATTGATGCCCAATTGTTGTATATAATTTAAAGAGGCAAATTCTCCTCCATTTCATAATAGTTACCTATTTGATGAGTCTTCTGTTGTCAGCAGTGACTCCTTCATCTTGTTACAGATCTCTCAAAGAAAAATTAGATGAGAAGGTTATATATAAAATAGTAAGCATATTGTCAGCAACTTCATCAAATGCTAATGTTGAAGAGGGTTATTTTCAACTATTCGGTTACAGGACTTGTGTACAGGCAACATTAGAAAATAGCGTTTTGGAACATGCTAAAGCAGGAAATTAGCTTTTTTTGTAAAAATTTCTTAATGAAAATTCAGTTTCGACTTTTAATGATGAATCTCTCCTCTCTCTCTCTCTCTCCTTCAACTCCTCTCTCTCTCTCTTCCTCTCCTCTCTCTCTCTCTCTCTCTCTCTTCTCTCTCTCTTCTCTCTCTCCTCTCTTCTCTCTCCTCTCTCTCTCCCTC
>JABUQX010025894.1:0-5000 GCA_015478945.1 Trachelipus rathkii
CTTGGAATATTCACGAAGAACCAGTATTAAGGTTTAAATCTATAGAAACCCCACAAAGACGGATATATTGCATATGGAGTGCTTAAAGATCTTAGTGTTGATCAGAGACTTCTGTTTGAGTACTGTAAAAGTAAATAGATGGGGTACCCATAAAATTGGTCTCCACTCAACCATGCACGATGGTTAACTCTTGCCATAAGACTACTTTGTTTATATACACGGGATAATTCTCCAATCGAAAGTCTGAATAAATTAGTACATTATATTGTTAATGTTTATGCACCAGCATGGTTTGAAATTAAGGCATCATCAAAATTTCATGATGCTCCTCGTATTCTTTTCAATTCAATTACAAGGCTTAATCTTCTCCCATTTAATGATGTGAAACGCATTGTACAGAAAAACATTCAAGGCAACGCCTATTGTCTACTTCCTGAAAATTTTCTTTATGCAATGGTTAAAGATGAAGACCCTGAAATCAGAAGTTTAGGATTAGAAACTATACTCTCTTGCAGGAACATGTATAACTGAAATCTTTGTTTTACGTAACTAGTTTTCATAAAATGTAATAAAGTCCTAAATGTACAAATTCATTATAAAATATGTACCCTACATAACCGAATGCCTCATTTGTGTTTATTGTTTGTATTTCTTTACAGAAAGACATGTGATCGGAAGTGTGAGAAAACAATTTCAAAGATAAATTGGAATGCAGGTTGCTGGAATGAACTAATAGATCTTACTTCTACTGGTGTTGCAGAACCGTAAAGTATGAAAAACATGTCCAATGAAGATATACAAAATTGTTTGACTACTCTTGTTAAGCCAACTCTTCCTGATTTTCCATCACATTCTCAAAGCGTTGAAAGATCTGTGAAATTAGTGACATCAGCTTCTCAACATGTGTATGGCTTTGAGAGTAGACATGCGTCGATTCTAACAAAAGTGGCGAGTAGGAAGATGCGTCCGTCTTTCTTGTCCAAATCATATTACTCACAATCGTATGATGACATATTACAATAGTTAAGATACAATGTCAAACTTACTGCTATGCACAAATGTAGTCCAATTGCTTATACAATGTATAATGAACTGTGTTTCTTTTTACTCTTTACCATTCGTAAATAATAACGTTTGAATGGAATCATACCTTCACAGACACATCCATGATAAAAACCAACATATCAGTCGGATTATATATATATCATTGTTTGAAGTACAACAAAATAACTTTGATTCGATTTCCGCAAGCAACCCCTTATTGGATTCCTCTAAAACTCTAGGAGGACATTTATTATTATTATTATTATTATTATTATTATTATTAATTATTTTTTTATTTTTTAAAATCGACCTACCCTAATATATATATATATATATATAATAATAATATATATATATATATGTAATATATATATAATAATAAATAATATAATAATATATATATATGTATATATATATATATATATATATATAATAATAATAATAATAATATAATATTTCTTTATATATATATATATATATATGTAATGTATATAATGTATAATAATATATATATATATATATATATATATATATATATATATATATATAATAATAATAATAATAATAATATATATAATAATATAATAATATAATAATATATATCTTTATATATATATAATATAATGTTTTTATATTATATGTATATATATATAATAATAATAATATATATATATAATATCTATATAATAAAGTGATTATATAACATATATAGCATAAGGTATATATCTTTCATATATATATAAATATATATAAATATATATATATATATATATACCTATATATATATATATATATATATATCTTCTTATATATATATATATATATGTATGTATATATATATATATATATATATATATATATATATATATATATATATATATATATATATATATATATATATATATATATATTAGTGATGGATAGAATAACCGCAACCGCAACAGAAAATGCGAAGCAACGGCACATACTTTGATGCGGATGCGGATGCATATCGGATCTTGAAGTAGATGAGGATGCGGATGCAGATTTTTACTCTTTGAAGTTTGAATTAAAAATTATATATATATATATATATATATATATATATAAATATATATATATATATATATATATATATATATATATATATATATATATATATATATATATATATATATATATATATATATACTATCTTATATATATATATATATATACTATATATATATATATATACAGAAATTCAAAATTACAATTATTCCCATAAAATCCCATGACAAGATACTTAAAATAATATTTATTTTATATGCGTTAAATCAAATGTAGAACATCCTCAACATCCTCATTTTTCAAAAGAGGATGCGGATGAGGATGCGGAGCGGATGTGCCATTAAGTGAGGATGCGGATGCGGATGTGGAAGTGAATGTTGAATTTAGTGCGGATGAAAAGGCTGAGGGAGCTCAAACTGTCCCGTCACTACTATATATATATAACCTTATATATATATATATATATATATATATATATATATATATATATATATATATATATATATATATATATATGCTCTTTATCTTTTTTTTATATAAAAATATATATATATATATATATATATATATATAATATATATATATATATATATATATATCAGGCTTGGGTTCAAGTACATTTTGTCAAGTACAAGTACAAGTACTAGTACAAGTACTCTAGAATTGTTCAAGTACAAGTACAAGTACAAGTACTCTAGAATTTGTTCTAGTACAAGTACAAGTACATGGTATCAGAAAAATTACAAACACAAGTACAAATTTACTTTATGAAAATTTGCATATATATATATATAACATATATATATATACTACATATATATATATACCTCCTTACTGCTATACTGCTGCTGCTATATATATATCTTTATGTATATATATATATATCGTCACCACCTTCTCTCCCCAAGACTGGGGATAAGGTGCGTAACATGCACCGGAAACAGAAAAGTGGTAGAAGAATATGAAGCAGGTCGCAAAGAAAGCCCAGCATTACCTACCCCTTTATACCTTTTAGTGAGAACTCGTCGCAGTCAGAAAATCCACCCTAGAGCTTCACGGGACCGAGACAGACCCTTACTATGGCATCTCGTCAGTGTGGGGTTCATTCCTTGGCTCAGGCGGGCTACAACCATATGCTCTCAAAACCCCGTTCACTCACTGTTTTATGCCTATTTCTGCCTGCCAAACTCATATTTCTCTCCTCCAGGCATTCCTTTACTGACTCAAACCACTTTTTCTTCAGTCTCCCAGCCGGTCGATTCCCAGCACACTCGCCACTATAGGTCCGTTTAAATAACCGACTATCATCCATCCTTTTCACATGACCAAACCATCTCAACGTACTTTTATTTATTCTCCTCTCATTTAACCCTTTCTTCACACCACACGACTCTCTAATACGTTCATTCCTCATTTTATCAATTCTTCTCATACCTAAGACTCCCCTAAGATTGCCCATCTGAACACATTATACTTTAGATTTATACCTCTTATTCCAGACCAAGGGCCACTACTGTACGTTAACACAGGTAACAACACACCATCATGTAAGACACTAGCGCACTCAAGACTTAGTCCCTTTCATCCACCAAGGATTTAACTGCACCAGCTACCTTCCTGTCATTCACAACTTTCCTACCACACTCTGCATCATCCGTTCCCTTTTCATCCAACATATATCCTAAATATTTAAACTCAGACACTTTTTCCAGCTACTCACCATTTAACATTACTTTACACCGAGGACTGTCCCCACTTACAACCATAACCTTGCTCTTATCTACGTTTACTTTCAAACCCCTTCTTTTACACACCCAACCAGATCTCTCTGACAATCTTCTCAAACTCTCTTCAGATTCGCCACACAAAACCAAATCATCCCCACATAATAGGTAGGGAAGCCTCCGCTCTCTTCTATTCTCCATCATTCCAACACCATCCCCTGCCACCCCCACCATTTATTTTTTTCATAACTCCATCCATATACAAATTGAATAACCAAGGAGACGTAACAAATCCCTGCCTCACTCGGCTATTAATATTAAACCAATCACTTTCGATTATTTATTCTTACATACGCTTCACTTTCGTCATAACTTTTGATTCCATTCACAAGCTTACCACCAACACCAAATATCACTAACACCTGCCATAGAGCTTCCCTATTATACCTATCATAAGCCTGTTGCAAATCCATAAAACCTAGATACAATTTATTTTTCTCCTCCCTCATTTTCCCAATCATTTGTTTCAATTTAAAGATTTGATCCACACACCCAATACCACTTCTAAACGCACCTTGATCTTCACAATCAGTCTTTCAGTCACTCGACGCACTCTTTCGACCAAAATACCAGCATATATCTTCCCTACAAGACTCAATAAACTAATTCCCCTATGATACCTACAGTTACCTTATCACCCCTTACCCTTATATAAGGGTACTATTATTGCTCTCCTCCAATCCCTCAGAACTATACCCTCCATAAACGCTTTGTTACACAACTTCCAAATCTAATCAATCACCATCTCGCATATATGTATATATATATATATATATATATATATATATATATATATATATATATATATATATATATATATATATATATATATATATATATATATGCTATATGCTGCTGCTATGCTATGTATGCTCCATAATAATATGTAATATGTAATTTATATGTATATATAATATATATATATATATGTTTATTTTTATTTATAATGACAAAAAGATTATAAGAATATACGATAAAAACATAAGAAAGATAAATAATAATAATAATAGCAACAATATATATGTAATATATATAATATATAATATGTAATATGTAATATTATATATATTTAATATAATAATATATGTATATATATATTATTTAATATTCATATAGTAACAATAATTTGTGTAGTCTAATATT
>JABUQX010025894.1:12500-17500 GCA_015478945.1 Trachelipus rathkii
CAATAATTCACGTATCTGAAGAAGGAAAAAGGTAGCACTAAATCGTTGAGGTATCAAATCATTGATGTCCGTTGGTACCTAGTCACAACAGTTGAAAGATTTGTGTTCATACTTAGATTTCAGTTAGGTATTCTCTTGTACCTATATTCAGAATTTCCCTAGTTTCTAGTATTAAAAACAACAATATACGAAATCTAATGGTACTCTTCCTAAAGAAGGAAGAAGCTAGTACTGAATCGCTACGGTAACAAAGCGGGAGCACCTTTTATTTCCTTAAATAAGTAAACAAGTCACAACCGAACTTTTTGCACGTGAAGCGCCAGAACTCAATTGTTCTTAATATATTACTGTAATTATTATATTAATTGATCCGGCTTAGGTAATTTAGTTAGAACTTCTATTAGTGATTAAGTCCGAACAGTAGATGATTTTGTATAAGAAGCTCACAAATTCAATAGAAGATCCAGGAGACTGGATTGAATATAATCACTTTTTGTACGTTCGAGGCCTGAGTAACTAGCTAAATTTTTAACCGGAAAAACATACCAGTAGCACATAAAATTAGAATGCGTGTACATAATATCACTAGTCGGAGAAAATTTTCCAAGCAACGAATTTTGAATCTATATCTAAAATCACAAATATGATTCATCTTTTTTTTGTGTTATGGTCCGTCAATATATATAAAAGTATGGGTTAGCCCGCTGTGTATCTTCTTGATTACACTCTGGCTAGTCATTTGTTAGCTACCTCTTTTTCAGAATTTTCAACTGTTTTTTTTTCAAAATACATAATTTGTTCGGTCGACTAGACTGCTAATATAATTTTATATTCCTCCAACAGAATAATCAAACTTTTCACGGAATTTTATTCTTGGATCGCAGAAAATAGTTGAAATATAGTGTCAATACACATTGGAAATATTGCCTAAATAAATGAGTGTCGACCGTATTATCCTAATTGTAAATCATATACATATAAATTTAAACGTAGTGAACATAAATTTTTGTAATTTTTTAATAGTAATTTGTGCTACATGAGGTTTGTACCTAGTGAGAATTATCCTAAAAACTACTCTAATATATATATATTATATATATACATTTTTTTTTTTTATAATATACTTACCATATTAGTTTTTTTTTCTATATCTCAATCGATCAAACATCATTTTCACTACATTAAAAATGATCTGGTTCCAATTAAGTATATTGCTAAACCTGGATTAAACATTTGCCAAATTCTATTTTTTTTAAAACTAATCAGACTTTAATTGTTTTCCTTAAATCAATTCTTATCAAGATAGAACAAATTAATTTTTGTGTTATTAAAAAATAAATTTACCAAAAAAAATATTTCATGTGTCGTTTTTTGTTAGTGTCTCTTTTAAGAAAAAATTATGTGTTCTCCTATACAAATCAACTCCAAAAACGCTTGTGATGGGCAATTACTCATCTAAGGAACATTATTCGTTATAGTAAAAGAAAAGAAGTTAACTAATCTTAGCCGACTATAACCCAGCCCTGATACATCTGATATGATATAATAATCGGACATTGAATGAGAAACAATAGAAAATATTATGTATGTGAGTTTTTAAGTAAAGATATGGGAAGCTCACGTATGTTTCAAATTAAAAATAATGAAAGAGAAGAATAGAAAATAGTTTCGGTGAAAAAAGTGAACCAACGCTGAAGCACAACTAAAAAAAACTGCGGGAATATCAATGTCACATCTGTAGCCCGTAATTTCTTGTGAAGGCAGTAAATTTTGTGGGAGCTCCATTCATATGCCTATTTCTCACAAAGTTTTGAGAGTATCGAAGTCCATCTTTCGCACACAGATGTAAGAAATCTTGAAACACTTATGGATAATTAGCAAATATGTGAAAGTCCAATTAGAACACAGTTGATGATATATGCTCTTATTCTTAAAAATCATTTGTAAATAAAAATTCCTGGGGGAAAAGCAATATGGGGAAATTATAAATCAAAACCCTACAATCAACAATAGGGATAAAACACACTGAGAAGAAAAAATAAAAACTTTGTAAAGAGAGTGAGGAGTTCTCTAACTTCTGATCATATTTTGGTTTGTTTGGATATGAAGTCTAACACACAAGAATAACTCATCCATGAAAGATTCCGGCACAAGAATTTTTGATATCCGTCCGCATTATGTTTTGAATGAGAGAGGTGTATAGCGTAAAAAAATATAATGGTACTCAATGACCGGGGCAAAATATTGAAGTCTCACACTTTACCCCATTTTTCCTAAACAATTGACTCGACCAAAGAACACCATAGATAATAAAGTGTCAAGAAATAATGCTACTAAAAAAAAGAGATATTCTGTGATCAGAAATAAGGGGAGTATGGTCTAAAATAACACTTAAGCGTCTAATTCAATAATCATAGTCCAAGAATGTCGTGGTGCGATTTCTTTAAGTTAAGGGATGTGGCGGTTAAAATCTGAAAAAAATTGTTTAGAAGTAAAGGTATTGGTTAAGAGAAAGAATTTGTCAGGGTGTTTTGAATTAAAAGGGAAGGGGTTTGAAAAAGTAAAACGTAAGTAAGAAGTAAGATTAGATATATTTAGGCTTGGTGTCAGGTAGTAGGGAAGCCCAAGTCCTCCATGTGGAAGTTATGGATAGTAAGATGGAGCTGAGGGTAGTCGCAGTCGCAGATAGCCTATTTGAAGGTGTTTCTATTGGAGAGTTTAAATTATATATTATTCAGAGCGTGAGATTGTGATTTGCAGGAATTGGAAGAAGGGTGGGAACGGATGAAATGCAGAGTGTCAGTAGGAAAAAGGTTGTGTTGCAAATGATGGAATAGGAAGCGGTATTGGGAGCTTTCGCCAGAGTATTTTCAGAAAATCGCGCTGTGATTGACTGGTGACAACGCGGACTAATCTGAAAGTGTCGCTAGAGGTCTTATCCATGCATGGGTATTTTGTTACCGTAGTGGTTATTGGTATGGTATGAATATGGTGCTGGAAAAGAAAGTATAGATCTAAAAGTTTCAATGTGTTAAGATGGACAATCTTAAGGGGCTTGCTAGGTGTTGAGAAATGAAATGTAATTAGAAATGAGGGAATAGAACTTATTAGAGCGGATGTGTGGTGTGGAGAAGGGGTAAATGAGTAGAAATAATGTTTTATTAAGTATGTTGAGTTATGGAGTTTGGTCATGTTGGAATGGATGAGCGAATGATAGTCCGGTTGTTAAGGCGGATGTAGTAGTGTGGCTGGATAGTGGTTGGGAACCTGGATCTGGCTGGGATGACGAAGAGATATAAGTGTGATGTGGTCGGGTTGGAATCTGAATGTTTGGATAGGAGATGAAATGTAGTGTTTTGGTAGAAGGCGGGAAGAGAAGGTGTATAACAGAGTGAATGGCGGGGAGATTGTGAGGGGGTATTGGTTGGGCCCACCGGGCCCAAGGGATCGACGACCCTTACACTGGGACATCTACTCATAGGTGAGGGGTCTCACGCCTGTCCATGAAAATTTAGGGTGATTTTCTGGACTGGCGATGAGTGTCTTCGGGCTATTATGGTACGAGGAGGGCGTAGGCTTGGGCTTCTTTTCGACTTATGTCATGCTCTTCTACGGGTTTTCTTTTCCGATGCTTCGTCACACACCTTAAGACTCCCCATTCTTGGAAATAAAGAAGATAAAGAAAGAAAGAAAGAAAATTCAGAATACTAATAAAATGTGGAAAACATAAATTTTTGAACACAAACTCAGGGGCTTTCACCTTGTAAGAAATTGGAACAAAAAAATGTCCAAATTAGAGCATATTTGCTAAAATTTATAATATATACATTTGTTAAAACCTCATGGTTAAATTTCACAACTTAATGTGAAAAATGAAATAAGCAGAATTTTTACTTGTTTTTTTCTGGCTTTATTTTATTTCACCTAAAAAAAAAAACCCTTTTATAAAAAAAAAAAAATGGAGCTTGTTTTTTTTCCGTATTCCAAGCTCTAGTCATTACGTAATTTAAAATGTAAGTACAGTACAAAGGAATAATGTTAGATAATATAATTCTCCTTTACATTAGCTGTCAAAAAGTGGCATATGGCAGCAAAAAAAAAAAAATCATTTAGTTAAATTTTTGTGCAAATTAAGAGAGTTTTTAGTGGATTGCAAAGTATCCCACTACCTCACCTTTAAGAAAACACTCAAATAAACCTAATACACCTAATCACCTACCGAGGGCCAGCCAGGCTTACAACAAAACAAAATGTCCACGTTCCCACTCGGTTACTCCACCTCCACCTTTCAATTACCCATACCACACGCCGCCACACTGGGGGTGCTGGGAAGAGTTTCTCTTATATAATCATACCCCGTTTCCTTTTTGGTGAGTTTTTTTGTTTTTTTACTTAATACTACATAATGTGCAACAAGTTCTCTTTATTCTTGTCCGGCCCCAGTCCTCCTCTCCAGGAGCATTATTATATATACCTCACTATGAATATTATAACTATGTGACTATAAAGTATACTATACTACTAATAATATCTTATAACTTGAACACAACCGGGCCAAAGGTCTGTGAATTTACGTATTATTTTATCTCAACCTATTATATATTATTATATATATATATATACTATATATATTATATCAATCCCTCATAAATAATTCTATTTTGAGGACTTATAAATGTATTGCTGTAAAGTTTTAAATAGTAAAGGATTTTAATAATATATATATATATATTAGGTTATTTTATTGTACCTATATTCAGGTATGGGGTTATAAGTCTCATAATGTATTTGTAGATGAGGTGGCATATTAATTTCCCAAACAAAGAACACAGATTCAACTATTAGGAGGTTGTCCGCTAGGAGAGCCTGGACAAAACACATCCGCCGACACAGAAAAAGAAATGCAAAAACTGTCAACACCAGCTGCGTTCAAGATATATAATAACATTCCAATGTACAAACACTAATTCACGCATACCATAATTACCATAATAATGATA
>JABUQX010025895.1:0-23793 GCA_015478945.1 Trachelipus rathkii
CATTTCTTCTAATTCCACCCTTAGTACAATTCCAGTGCTATTCTTCTTTCTCCACCATCCCTTCCAAGCATATTTATCGATTTTTTATAGTTAATATTGTAATTTCTTTTGTAAATATGTGTTATTTCTGCTTATATATAATATTATATATAATATATATATATATATATATATCTATATATATATAATACATACATATTATATATATATATATATAATTATATATTATATATATATATAATATATATATATAAAATATAGTATATATATACTATATATAACTAATATATATATATTATATATATATTATATATATATATGATATATTAATATCATATATATATAATATATATATATATATCATATATATATTATTACATATAATACATATATATATATATATATATTAAATATATATATCTATATATAATTATATATATATATATATATATATATATATTATATATATATATTATATATATATATATATATATATATATATATATATATATATATATAGGTCGTCATAAACATTCTTAAACACTCGTGATTTGCTTCACCCCTAGTGTTTTGCTTTAAATACGTCAATTTACATGCTATAATAGCTGAGCAACTCAGGCTCCAGTCCTACAGTTAGTTTTTAAATTATATTAATGCTGTAGTTCAAACTTTATTAAAGACATCTTCTTGCACTTTAATCTGTCTAACGTGAGAACTCAGAGTAGTTTTCAAGCTAACTACCCTGGGAATGACTACAACTTTGACACTAAGAACGCTACGGTGACTTCCGAAAAGATGGGATGGTTGCTGTTATCGTCGATGGAATGAGCAGGTTCATTTTGTCCTAAAAAAAAATTTCATCCTCTAAATTTATGGTTCCATTAAATTTGCTATATCATAGCCTATGTAACTCTAAGTATTCTATAGCCCGATATTAATTATAGCCTATGTAATCGAGTTTATGACATGCTGCTCAGAAGGCATACATCCCGTTGTTTCAAGGAGTATGCTTCTTAAGATTAGGCCAAACTAGTATTGAAATTCTGCTTTACCTCTTCTAAAAATTCTAGCTCAACAAATGATCAAAATTTACAGTGTCTTTTCTCAAAACTTTCGACTTACTTCGCTCTTTTCTTTCCCATTTGTATCTCTTATATTCCAAACATTTTTAATTTAAGCCTTATCCTCAAAGTTTCTGATTAATAAATCCTCAGTTCATTAATTTATTTTGAGTAATGCAACATTACAACTAAGAGAGTGAGAAGAAATGACCTTCACATATAATATATAAAATAATTATTATTGAGTATTAAGAGTTCTAAACGATTCCATTCAGAAAGATAATACTAAGTTGGATGTTTGCCAATCTACTGCGAATTATGAGCAAAAAGGTGCAAAACCCTATCAGCAGAGTCTATCACATAATATGGGTTTTAACCTCACTATATATTATATCATCTTGACATTTGCTGCTCAATGAGTAAATTGCTTTTCAAAACTTGAGTGAGACCACAACTTGAGTAAAGAGGTATGGAATTATCAATATCATAGAGTGAGGATTAATTTTTGGTTGGGACTGGGCGGTATTCATTTTATTGAAAATAGCGGAATGGCCTGTGGATGGAAATTTGGCAACGAAGGAGGAAAAGTCCGACTATATTCTGATATTCAAATTGGGACCTTAATTATTGAACTGTGAGCTATTATTTATCTGCATACAGCTACACTAGTAGGCAATTATTGTGAGAGTCCAAAGCTTGGATTATAAGAGAAGAAATAAATTAAGATAACGGTGAAATAAAGTTTGGAAAATTATATATAGCTTTGTTATAAATCCTCGTCAAATAAATCATTTTATGGAGATATTCAGTTCTGAGCGAAGTGTTACACTAAAGGATCATCGAATGTTCAAGGGTTACAATGAACCAATGTTTTAAATTGAGAGGGGAAGGTTATTCTTTTTTCGCCAATATTTAATAATAAACTTTATTTAGAGTGACAATTTGGGCGAGCGAGAAAATTACCGTTGAGTCACTTACGCTAACACTGAGATGATATGACATAGATGTCATAAGCTATTATGTTTACGATAGAATTACTGCGAAAAGCGATTTAATCAATAGTGGAACAACCATCTTTCTGCTGTGTCGTCTACGTTAAAGCAATAAAGTCAATAGTTGTTAATGGTAAAATCTTCTTTGTGTAAGCGCTCACAGTGAAAATCGCACGTTAGCAAACCATTTCAGACAGAAAACAACAGGAGATATTCAACGTGACATAGAAAGAAACCTAAGCTTACACCAAAAATAGTGTAACGTGAGATCTTAAGTCAGAAGCACAATTTTCAGTAACCAAAAGGAGGAATCATCAGACTGCACACCTTCTTGCTCAAGGAGTAGAGAGATAGTAGCAATAATAAAAATCCACCTCGTGTCATACTAACTCAAAATATACACGATTTTACTTCACCTAAGTAAGGTCTTAAACAAGTACTCTTCTCCGGCGAATGGTCAGAATATTAAAATAACAGAGACATCATAGAAATTAATATAACCAGTTTCCGTTTGCTTAATGAGATACACTTTGATTAGCTCTCTGCAATGAATATATGTACAATACAGAGTTTGAAAAACTTAATAAGAAAACATTGTTAAGCAATATAGTGCCGAATTTTTCTGAACCGACTTGCATCGATTAAACTCTTCACGTCGAAATGATCATAAACAATCTGATTCAAGTTCACTAGTTGAATCATGCTGTGCACAGTGACGATCACAGGTGTCAGATAAAATTGGAATAATAAAATTGGGAACTTGTCAAAAGATGATATGTACCCGATACTCAGTCCCATGGAATATTGTCCATGTATGTGGCTCCGGAGATGAGAGTTCTGTGTGTATCACACATTATAAAGAAGAATAGGTTGACTCTGCATTTTTCATTACAATAGCAAAAAAACATCGCACTCAATCAAATCCCTCAGGGTGAATACACACCAAACATAGAAAAATTTGTATTGAGTATCCATTCTGTGCGAGAGAGAACTGATTCCACAAGCAGATTATGCACTGTTCATTCTGCGTATCATCCTGCATTTCAAATAAATATTCTAGGTCAATTGAGTCAGTAAAGGGACGAAAAACTATTATAGAATTCATTGAGTCCGAGATTCATGAGGGCTAGTATTTACGATAAGCCTCATGGAGTGCAAGAAAATCATTTCTCGAGCACACTCATGGAGATAGAGAATTTAAAAGATTACGAATATGAGTGCAGTAGATTACATGTGCTAGTATACTTAGCCAGATACATAGCCAGAATGCACTTGTATATCCTATATGATTAAGGTTGCAAGTAACTTTAAAATAAGACTATTTTACTTATTCACTTGCTCACTATGCACAGTGAGAGTATACAATAATAAGAATTCATTTGAACTCAAAATTGCTAGACCCTGAATAACCTAAGTTATTATGAGACTGTATCGCACCATCCCCTCAGTTTGTATCTAGAGTTCGAATCCTTCTTACAATAAATTCGTCTTGGGGAACTCGGCACAACTATTAAAGATAATGAACATGTTTTATACAGATAATCCCCTGAACACTTAAGACAGGAGTCTTGAGAATTATATTTCAATATCACTTCTATGTTGTGATAACACTGCTTCAATGGTATATTTTTATGGTAACCGTGCAGAGAGAACGAAGGAGTTCACTATAACTTGCATTAATGCCTCTCCTAGACAGTCGATCTATAGTCATTATGAACAAAATATCCGAATGAGTAAGGCACTCACCAGTTAGATTACCCTTTGATAAATCTGGTCTTAATTGGGTACTTGCGCTCCTACATAATATAATTAGAGAGGTGTCAGGTCTGTGTTTAAGCAACTATCTCAGATAAGTTTTTTACTTCTGTGAGAGCGAGTTATAATCAAATTAATAATGTAGAATGAACTAACTTAAAATCGAGAGATAAGTGTATAATTGACAAACTCATAATTCATACTACATAATCAACAACCAAGTGCACCAACTTCTGTTGTGCAATATCTGATGTAAGAACCATTGAACAACTCCAAATCTAAGTAAGTATCATTAGTTACAATCATGCCCGCTTTGTACAGAGTTTGAAGCAACTAGAAATACATATAATTAGTATCCAATAACACTTGGTGTCTTACATGTGCCTCACTTGTCTTATGATAAAAAATACAAAAAAATATAAAAAATAAATAGATAATAATATATATAAAAAAGAAACTAATAAATGCAACAGAAATCTATCTTCTTATACATTCTTTATTCTATCATTATATTAGCAGATGGCGTGTGTATAGATCTGTAGCTAATACAACCTAACTGAAATCCGTGCATATATATTCATAATTGTATTGTATAGGATATGTAATATATAACTCATAATTTTATATATATTATAATATTATATATAGTATATATAATAATATTAATATATAATATATATTATATATATATATTATAATAAATAATATATATATTAATTAATAATAAATATATATAATTATATATATTATTATATATATTAATATATATATATATTATTAATATATATATATATATAATATTAATAGTTAATAATATATATATATAATTAATATATTAATATATTCTGAACTAATTTTTCTTTATATTAAACTTATTCTTAATTCATGAGTATAATATTTGTATGGGGAAGCTGGTGCGGTGCGGTGCGTAATCCAAATAATGACCCACTCTAACTTTTCACTACTCACATCCCGTTACATTTTCCTCTTACTACTCTGAATATATGTCTCGCACACCAGCAGCACGCCGGGCCATAGATATATTAGAAAAGAAATTGTTGAATGTCTTGCGAGTCGCTGAAATGTCTGTCAAGAGCTCACTATCTTTATTTTTTCTGTGCGAGTAGCTCAGTGAAAAATGCAACTGGTGTCATTCATTAGGCCCAGGGAACAATTTTCTTTTACAGTTGCGAGCGTGAGGAATTAGTAGATTTTCTAATAATTCGTCGATTCAGAAAGGAGGAATTGTTCCAAGCGTGGAGACGTTGGAGAGCGAGTGTATGTGAGGCTTACGCAAATCCAACAGAAGTTCCTTCTACATAAGTATCTAATGATCATGGTGGAAATGAGCCGGCTATTTCGCAATGGGTTATTTGGATATGCAAGATATCGTTTCTTAAGAGGTTAATTGTGTATAATGACTGTTTATGACAAACCTGGCAAGTAGACTGCTGAGGGGCTGGGTGGGTGGGTGCACGCATAGGAAAGCCCGTAGTTGTACTAGTCTCGTTTAAATAGGCACTCAGAGTAGCTTAAGGAGGAGAGTCAAGTCCGTCAGTGTTTGTGGGAATATTGATAATTATGTTGGAGTGTAATGGAAATGGATGAGCCATCTATAGAGTGTAGGGGTGGCGAGAGGGGGTTGCTTTATTATACAGAGGTAAAATATTGGTTGTTTCAGTTACAATCGGTTGGAGTGGACGCTTTGGGAAGAGAGCAGACGCTAGATATATATCTTTTAAGAGGCTTATATTTGTGTGCTAGGTCTACATTCCCATATTACATTGAATACCGAGGAGGATTAGAATAATTATTGTATAATCCACTCACATTACATGAGAGTAGTGATGCGCCTGCTACTATCTTGTATCGTCGATAATGGGGTTTGGATGTTTATTGTTACTTTCTTATCTATTGTTCAACAGTTTGGCATCCGCTAGTGTTCTTAAGTTCAGTATTTTAATTTTAAAATGAACGGTATTGGCTCTTGAAGTGAATAATGTTGATGTAGGGTGTGAATTCAATATTGTGTGTCAACATACGGTTCTCAATACTCTAAGATGATGGTCGTTGTTTTCTTGATCACATGACCCTATCTTCTGTTTCTACTATGAAAATCTTCCGAGGTGTTTCTGTCTCTAACATCTCTCCTCAATCGATCCCTTTGTGGGTTGTCGTGTCTGCGTTTGAATGTTGTGTCATCGTTCTGTGGTTAGTGTTGTCTGTGTCTGTGTTTGGTTCTTACCTGTAGGTTGATTAGATTGTTTACTCTATTGTTTAGGACTATGATTAATTTTTTGCTGGGTATTTTGTCTGAGGAAGTTTCTTTATTAATCGGAGTGTCATTTTCTATGAAAGGTTTTTGGTTGAACACATAATTTGCGGTGGTCATTCGTGGGATATGATTTTTTTAAGTGATCTTTTAGAATTATTTTATTTTGCAGGTTGTTGTCATTGCTTTGGTGAGAGAGGTACAAATCAGCTATTTGAAAGACTGTAACATCTAGTCTACTAAGGTCTGTAATGACTTTGGTCACTTTCTCTCTCTGTATTGAATATATTACTCATTTTTGTTAAAAGATGTGTATGTTATACGGTGTCTATTTGAATTTGTGACTTAAAGTATTTGCAAATGTGATCTGAGGAGAGAGAGCATGAAAAGTTTTTCATGTTGTGGTGACTTGAATGTGCGGAAGGAAATGTCAGGGGAAGTGGGGTTCTGGTTATGTTGTATAATAGGCTCGGCCGAATAGGTTGGATTGTTGGTTGTTATTATCACTTGTGAATATAGAATTGTCTGTAAGTGCATTCACCGTCTTCGGGCATGCGAGTGTTAAGCATCCGTGTGGGTGTGCATATGAAGTCCCAGCTAATTTAAATTGTTATAGTGTGCTAAGGGAACAAGTCCAGGAATGTAACTTGCGGGGGCAGTGCTCAAGATGTAAGAATGAAGGAATAATAATTATTAACTAAATTATATGCTTTATCGCTAACTTTCTCAATTTCAATTGATTTTTAAAGTGTGTGGAAATGTGTTCGAGAGGCATGCTGTGTGTGTGTGTGGATTTTGTGGTGTTTGTGTGATAAGGCATGTTTGGGTGGATGTGTCAATTCTTCGGGTTGTATAATTAGGGATTGAGATAGGTACGCGGTAAGTGGTTTTGGGTGAGGTTGGTTCCAATGAATAAGTCTATGTGCATCGTTGTTTTTCTTAGTTAGGTGTGTGGCGAATTCTTATTTTAAATTTTTTATACTGTTAATATGCAAGTCTGAAGTTGATTCAGCTATGGGGATGGGATATTACGAGTTTCTGTGCGAGTCTCCCTCTGTATAGTCAGTGTAAGACCATGTTTGAGAATACTGAATTAGGTGTAAGTCAGTAGTTAATAGTAGTTATGTAGGGGCAAAATCGCACACTGACTTCAAAAAGTTGGAGATATAGTGTGAACAAAAATATTAGAGTCCAGATCATGATGCTGGACCGCAGAGATTTCCGAAACTCGCAACCCTCTCGACGAACGTGGCAAGTTTGAAGATATACCTGCGGTAGTACTGCCCTTGCTCGTCCAACATGGAGTTATTCTCGTATCAATCATCGGGGTTCCAGAACCGGCGGGTTTTTGCATGAGTAGATTCTCAGTCACTTGAACAAACATGCTAGCCACCACTTCTTGAGCAATATATATCGGTGTAATTATATAATATTATATTTATATTAATATATATATATATCACTACTATATATACCTTTCAATCTTACCCTATACACTTTATTCAGTTCATATTTTATATATATATATATATAAACTTCCTTTTAACGTGCTCAATCCCATTCTCGAGCGTAACTCCGTGGGGGGGGGACTACAGGACAATGCGAAGCTTTAGGCATCTATCCAAGCCTGTTTGCCACAAGTGTTCAAGCCGAGTTCTCTTAATTCTTGCCCCAGGAAACTAACTCAGACTTGTACTGCGGAGGATTGAACCATCGTCCTCTCGCATAAAGATGTCGGCGAGTCACCTCCTATCGAACGCCACGAGGCGTTCATATATTATAATATATATATATAGTCATATATTATATCTATAAACTATATATATACTGTTATACGAGTAACTATATAGTATTTATACTATATATATATTATATTATATACTATATCATATATATATATATATATATATAGTATATATTCAAGGAAGAAAAAAACTGTCATAGATTTAGCTCAATTTTGGGTAGTAAAGTTGTGAGTGCTGGGAGGGCGGCTGTTAAATTTTTTTTGTGTGGACAGTCATACCTCCCCAAAATTTGCGAGTTTCAAAACTATATATATATATTATACTACTGAGTATATATATAACTATATATATAATATTATATATATATATATATATATATTCATTATATATATAATTACATATAAAACTCCTTTTAACGTGCTTTATCCCCTATGCAGGGGGGTACACGGGGGGACCACAGGAAAATCGAAACTTTAAGGCCGCTATCCCAAACCAGCCCGCGCACCCACGTGTTCGCAGTCAAGTTTTTAATTCTTGCCCCCAGGTAGATAAAACCCCAACTGCTACGCGATGGATTCTCTCGACACCAGCGTCCTCTCGAATGAGAGGCGGTGACTCAACCTCCTGCGCACTGAGTCGTTCTTCTATATATATATATAATATATATATATCATATCTATATATACTATATATATATATTACTATATAATATAATATTATGATATATATATATATATATATTACTATATATATACTATTATATATATATATATAGTATAATTTTTTTTTTTTTTGAGGTCAAACTTTGGGTCTTTAGTTGATAGACTTGCGAAAGCAAAATGCGTTTTGGTGTAAAAAGGCATGATAAACAAACGTTACTCTAAGCACTTTTAACCTAAGACTGATACTTTAAAAGTAATAAAAAAACTCATCTAATTTTGGGGACGTTCCCTCTATTGAGGTCAATCTGTACCAAATTTAATATTAATGTCATAAATGATCTTTATCATCTTTGTGCATAAAACGTATGAAATGAAAAAACTTTGGATTTCAGATGTTACATGTCTTTTTTTTATTCTTGAGTAACGTGAACTTAAGAAAATAGTATATGAAAAATTTGTTTTATGATTATATTAATCTAACATAGTTTTTTGTTTTTCCACTCAGTCCAAAAAAATAAATTGTTGAGAACATTGACAGATAGTTTGGGCTTCATGAAAATGCATATGTTTGCACTGCATGCTTGAAAAAAAACATCAATAAATATGGTGCCAACTTTTAAGTGAGGAGAAGGGAAGTGATTTCATTTGGATAAGACATAAGTAAGTGTTGTCAGAAGAAAAAAAGTAATTTGAGAATGAAGCACACTGTACATTCAAGTGTGCTTCTTAGCATAGAGTTACTCAACTCAAAGTTTCGAATTACAAACGAAATTATAGATATTTTCTGTCCCTACTTTGGTAATTACACCAATAATTTTTAATTACAATCATTTAGATTACAAACAACTCAATTAATTTGAAGCTGTTTTGGAAATAATTAAAGCTAGATATCTCTTAAAGTCTGTACTCTTTATAATTCTTTCAGAGTGAAAATCCATGGAATAAAGTTCAAGCAAAGATATCTCAGTAGTAATGCAGAAGCAATCTTATCTCTTTGAACGCAAGTTGGAAGATGTATTTGAAGCAGGACCACCATAGCCAAATGGATATCAAAGTCAAAGAATGGATTGAAAGATGGAAAAGTATGCATTCATGGAAATCAATCAGAGACATATTCTAATATATTTATAACCTGAATAGTTTTTCGACTTCAATATATTTATAAAAAAAAATTTTTGACATACATTATTCCAAAATCAATTTTGCTGCCATAACGAAATTCACTAGGTACATTAGCAGTATTCTGCACTTTCCCTAGTTATTAACCCTTGATGTAAGTCTGTAAGAAGAAGTTTGAATGCTTCTACTTCATACAAACACAGCCTTCAAATACTTACATTGTCTTCATATACCTATGAAAAACTCTGAAAACTATCTCTTGGAGCAAACACAATATTTGGTTAACATGGCCAGAAGATGAAAAAGAATGTTTGGTATTCTACCAAAAGTGCCAATCAGTGAGAATGGAAATCGAATAAAATACAGGGAAATGGGATTGAAATGGTCAAGGAAATTTCTATGAAACATGAATGAAATAACGTTAATATTTAAGTTCCAGGTTAAGGCAGATAGTGATGTTATAAAATATAAAGAATGTTGCCAAGAACACATTCAAGTAAACTCTCCTAACACTAGAAAACCTTGATGCCAGAATATCTTATTTCTAGATAGTACAGGTAAACTGTTAGCAATGCCAGTAACGCAATTTTTCCATCTTTTGTTTGTTTGGGCGCAAAGTGGGATATGTGATTGCTGGAAAAAAGGAAGCTACATAAAGTTTTGTTTGCGACATTTTAACCAGTGAATCCCAAGCTGAACTGATGTATTGTCCCAATTTGGTGAAATAGGTTACTCAACATTCTAAGTTGATATAGGCAGTTTCTGTGAAGCAGAACAATAATCAGAAATAGTGCATGTTGTACGTCAATGTAGTGTAGGGTAATTCGTAGGTTTCACAGATTATTTAAATTTGCTCTAGATGTATTCATCTGAACGTATTTTATTGTAGAATATCGTCAAATTGGTAGCTAGAAAGAAAATTATACTTCCTTGTGAAAGCTATTCAATTTTGGATTTTCGTGAGAGGATTACTGAGAAATTTGTTGTTTCAAAGGTATACTGCCCATATTTCATTGGACAAATGATTAGGTCACGTTGTAATCCCGATGTATTATATATTACTTGAAATGACATGACTGTGGAGGGTTTTGATCAAAAAGATAGGGTGTTATCAGCTATCTGTGGGTTCTCTTGAACATATCCGAACGACCTGCCAGTGTAACACTTTTCAAGAGAATTTTCTGTGAACATAATAAAGACACCAAATTACCATACAAAATGAAAAATATTAACTTAACTTTTGTGTATTGTGTAGTAAAGGCATCAATATAAAGAACTGGATTTCAATTTTATTAACTTATGTTTTCATGAGGATGATTTTTCAGTCAACAGAATGGAATATTATTTGCAACTAGTCCATCATCATCATCACCCACGCTTCTCTCCAAGCTTAGGGTCAAGGTGTTCGTAGCATGCAACGTAGAGACAGAGAAAAAGTCAGTAGGAAGAAATATGAGACGCAAGTCGCAAAGAGAAGCCCAGCCCTTACCGCCCAATTGTAATGTTCCTTTTTCAGTGAGAACTTTGTGCGCGAGATTCAGAAGAAGTCCACGTCGCTAGGAGCGTCGAGCGAGGAGCCGGCGATCGCCCTGCACTAAAGGACACAGGTCTCTGAGTCAAAGTAAGGGATTCGCTCCTCCCTCGGCCCCAAGGTGACCACAAACCATACCCCCTCACAAAACGCCCGAGAATTCGACCATTCTACTATGTATACCTTTACTCTCACCTCTCGCTCAAACTCCAGCATTGTCTCTCCTCTCAGCCATTCCTTCTTACTGACTCTCATCCAGATTCTTTTGTCTTATTGTTCTCACTGGCCAGTCGGATTGCAACGCATCAATTATCCACTAGAACAGCCGCTTAACCAACCAACTCTTCGATCCATCCTTCACAGTGAACAAACCGATTTCAACGTCACTTTTCATTTATTCTCTCATTTAACCCCTTTCTTCTAATCACCGACACAATCTCTAATTATGTTCATGCTCTCATTTTATCAATTTTCATCTCCACACCTAACATGCCCCTGAGATCTTGTCCATCCTTAGCAACATTGTACTTTGAGATCTATACACCTTCATGTATTCCAGATACGACACACTTATGTCTCACTACTGATAAGCAGTACACTAGGTAACAACAAGCCCTCATGTAACCGCACCACTAGGGCCACTCAAATACTTATGTCCCTTTACAGTCCTCCAGCGCAACTTTAATTGCCAGTCCAGGCCACCTTACCTGCATTTACAACTTTCCTACTACAACGCCATTCTACAGGAGCTTACTTCTACGACGGCTTCCCTTTTTCAATCCCAACATATAGTCACTAGATATTTAAACTCAGAACACCGTGGGGTTCCAGCTGGCTCAAACTCATTGCTAAAAGCAAGACTGTCACACGCGGGGTGATCTATCCTCACTCAGAACAATAACCTTGCTCTTATCTACATTTACTTTTTCAAACCCCTCGCATTTACATTCGACCATTGCCAACATCTCTCTGTCACCATCCTTCTCACAGCTCTCTTCCAGAACTTCACCAACACACAACTAATCAACCCGCCAATATTAACTATGACAGAATGCACCTGCGCATCTTCTCGCTTCCCTTCTCCCGATCATTCTAACGACCACAATCGCCCGGCCACCACCACACGATTAATTCTTCAGTAGAGCCCCAATCCATACTACAATTGAATAACCAAGGAGACAGAAAACAACCCCTGTCCCACTCCGCTATTTTAATATTAAAAACAAGTCAACTTCGAACCTCCATTTTATATCTTAACAAACAGTTCACTTCATTCAAAACAAACTTTTGAGTTCCATTTCAGCAACACCTGAACACCAACAACCAAATGATCACTAACACATGCGATAGTAGCCTTGTTCCTATTTATTCTCTATGGATTCACATACGCCTGTTAACAAATCCAAAAAACCTAAGATGAGCACATGTTATTCTTCTTTCTCTCTCCTCATTTATATGGAATACATTTTTATTCAATGTAAATGTGTTCACTTGCATCCTCTTTTACTACCTTTCTACACCCGCACGCTTCTTCTTGCACTGAATCAGAGTCATTCCAGTCACAGTCGACCGCTATTCTTTTTACCAATAATACCAGTATATTATCTTCCCTACAACATACTCAATAAACTAATTTCCTATAAAATCGGTACAGTTACCCGTTATCCCTTACCATTAGTGCGTACACTCCATCGCCTCGGATAACTATAGCCAATCCCATCAACTAACGTCTCTATTGTAACACAACTGATCCAATCCCAATCAATCACCATCAATTCCATCCATAGTAATTTCACATATACCTGCAGATTTACCTTCTTCAACTCGTTCTCACTCTACCCATTACCTTCTCCTTAAATAATGACCTCATCCCCAAAATACTCTTTCCTTCTTGCACGTATTCAAACGTTCCACACACAGCATCTCTACACAGCCTCTCTACACAGCATTTGCCAAATGTTTTGCAGATTTTGCGAAGTGTTCCCTTCGACACTCTTGCTCACATTCATTCGCGATCAGTTTACGACAAAGCACAATCCCTATTCTTTATCTCTTAAGCAGATTCTCCATTCTCCTCCTTCAAACTGCTCATTTCAACTCATCTTTTTTTTTCCTCCTACGTATGGCGATCTGTTTTAGAATTACCTTTTCGCTGCCTGTTGTAGATCAATTCCAAAGAATTCCTTTCTTTTGAGAACCTCATTTATCTGGCTTGTAAGTATCATTCAATGCAAGCTTGCGTTTTTTAAACTTTTAACCACTTGCATCACCTCTTCGTTTCTCGTAATATACTATATATGTATATATTATATAATATATATATGATATAATATATATATAATATAAGTATATACTATAATATATACTATATATATAATAATA
Source organism: Trachelipus rathkii (assembly GCA_015478945.1). Taxonomy (NCBI): domain Eukaryota; kingdom Metazoa; phylum Arthropoda; class Malacostraca; order Isopoda; family Trachelipodidae; genus Trachelipus; species Trachelipus rathkii. The sequence goes on from JABUQX010025895.1 coordinate 13,520, forward strand.
TATTAATATATATATATATATTATATATATTATATATATATATATACTATATATATATATAATATAATATTAGTATAATTTTTCCATTACCTACAGGAAAGCTGAACATTCTGACCGAAATAGAAGATCATCTACATTTTCAAGTTTGTCTTTGGTCAGAGTAAGAAACGTTGGCCATAATAGCATCATCTGGAATGACCAGACAAGTCATTCATTATTATTATTATTGATTAATTATTATTAATATATTATTATTATTATGTATTATTATTATCGTATTGATTATTCATTTATTGAGAAAGGAATCTAACTCTATCTTAACATTTATTTCTAACTTTAGTTTGTGTAAAATGATGTTCAACGAGTTTTCAATTCAATTATTATTATTATTAAATTATTATTATTATTATTATTATTATTATATTATATTATTAGTTATTATTATTATTATTATTATTGATTATTATTAGTAGTAGTAGTACGTAGTAGTAGTTTAGTAGTAGTAGTAGTATAGACATTAAAATTTTTTGGCCGACTCGCAAATCTGGCCCAATCATTGTGAAAATAAACTTTGCCTCAGACTAACATGGCTGCCATCAATCTTATAACTTTTCTATCTCCTGCTCAGAGCCCCTTTATTATATGTATTAAAAAAAAGTATAAAAAAATTTTATCTTCCAAAAAGAAGATTTTTGGTTTCTGTGCTCCACCCAAAAAAATTTATGAGTCTATTTATGGTTTTACTTTATTTATTGTATGGCATAACGCTATATGTGTTTATCATATTCTTCAATGCCATGGACCAACAACGCCCTTAAGAGATTCTGCCTGCAAACTTCAGTAATCTGACAACCAATTCGCATTTAATGTCAAAATCTCACCAAACAAGGTTTAGAGCCAGAGTCCTGAACTTGAGCAATTTCTGGAGATTTCACATGAATTAAAATATTATACAAATTAATGCGAAGAGAAAGTCATTAAGAAACAAAAACATTGCAAATTAACATTTTCAACTTATAAAACAAACCAAGCTGAATTCATTAATCAATTAATCTGACCATGTCCGAAGAGTTGGAAGGGAATAGATCAGGTAATGACAGGCATTGCTGGCTAAACATAGACTCCACCAGAACAAATTGCACATTCTCTCTATCACTTTCCAGGAATGGCAAAAACCCAGGTAAAAAAAAATGAGGCTAGCAAGTTTTATTGGGCTTTTAGGAGTTTCTAAAGGTATATATTTTCAAAACCGCCAGAGGATTTATTTGGCTTTTTTAGGTTTCCATAATTATATATTTTGAAATCCATTAAAACTTTGATATCAAAAAATTTATCTAAACTGTTTTTATGCATTAATTTTAATTCTTTAGAAAATTATTAGAATTTTACAACTAAGGGAGTCCTCAGTTTTACTGATCTAAGAATATAAATTAGGTAAGGTTAAAACTGTGGTCACAGAACTCTCTTGGGCATTACCCCAAAATATATAGCTATGTGTACAATGATATTACCCATAAACTTGAAAGTGAGGGAAAACAAATTAATTGCTTTTAAATTTATAGCATATGGTATACAATATACATATATTATTCTTAATTCCACAAAAATGAGAAAATATGAAGAACACTAAAACTCAAAACATTTCATTTCTCCATTTGTAATGCTAGTCATACAAGCTGAATAGTTTATTATACAGTTATACTTCATAAATCAACTTTAAAAATAAATCACAAAGTTAACAAAGGGCAAATAAACTGCATGGAATATGGAAATAAGAAGACAAAATTAATAATCTTATTAGGAAACAAAAGAATTTCATTGAAACCATTTACACTTCAAGCTTTGAAGAAATGTTGCTTCAATTCTTGTTTCATCAAAATTAAGGCTATTTGATGTCAGAGCAATTTGGATACTGTCTTATAAGAAATTCTCTTTTGCAAAGGTAAATTTTGCAAATGGCAATAGCATTTTTTAACTTCCTCATATGCAATTTTGAAAGACCTCAGCTCTTGATATTCATAAAACTGATAGATCTGAAAAGCTATGAAATTTAATGTGCTGGGTAATTCAAGAAATTCCTCTGCAAGTGCTGTATGCATTTCTTACATGGTTTGTGGGATTCACACTACCCAACTGAAAGTATATGAATCCTACCCTGGAAAATAATCAGATAATAACTTTCTGAGTTTGATATGATGTCCTATAACTGGATCCTTGAAGTCACCAAAATAAAGATCTTCACAATCTTCCAAAAATAGAGTTAACCTTGGAATGGCAGCTATCTTGTTCCTGTTATACTTTGTGACCCCAATATTAACTAGGTAAAGATAAACCAGTGGTCACAGAACTCTCTTCAAGGGCATTACCCCAAAATGTATAGCTATGTGTACAATGATATTACCCATAAACTTGAAAGATTTAGTCCAAATTATGAAAATATTTTTTCACTGCCAAATGCCTTTGGTATTTTTGAAATATTTTGATACCCCCAAAAGACATATAATAACTACATGATTATATTTTGTTTGTGGCTGTTAAACTTTTAACTAAATTGTAAATTGGCTAATATAGACACAGTATAGTTCCATGGGCCGTCCGCACATAGGGGCAGGAAGGGCACTGCCCCCCTGGATATTCGGGATCTAAATTTTTTGTAAGTACTGATATATATAATTATATATATATAGTATATATATTATATTATATATATGATCATATATAATATACTATATATAGTATATATATATATATATATATATATATATATATATAATATATATTATAATATATATATATACTATATATAATATAGTATATATATATATATATGTATATATATATATATATATATTATATTATATATATATATATATAGTATATAATATAATATAAGCTTTTGAGCCACACCTGGAACAATTGTCTAAATAACAGTCTTAAGTGTTTTCTCTGTTTATATTGGTTTGGACAAAATATTTCTGTAAACAAGAATCTTGTGAAGTTTTTAAGAGCCTGTAAAATGTGTAATATATGAACATAAGATAATAAATCTTAAAAGGGTGGTTTGTGACTTTTTTTATGTAACAACATTTATTACTGGCCTGCAAAGATCTGAGAACACTTAGATATGATCTAAATATTTTGTCTAACTGAGAAAACAGAGCTAAAATGTCGGGTTGATAATCACAGTAAATGACGCGATGAACAGGAAGAAACCAAAAAATCAAATGGATTCTAAATGGTAGCTAACTTGTATTAAGTTCCAGTATTGAGACTAAGATTGAAATTGAGAGAAGTCTGAGACAGGGAATTACTTACCCTGGCCACCATGATGTTTATCCTCAAAATGATAACTCAGATAATGAGCCCTTTCATCATTTCTGTCAATTCCCATTAGTATTGGTAATGTTTCAGACCAATGTGTAAATGAAGCATATTCTGTTTAGGCCGCAGATTCCTACGAATTCGTATCTTATTGGCGAACAAGAAAGTGTCAAATAATCATATCAAGTGATTAATAGTAGGCTAACTTATATACGGTACTATATAATAGAATCTAGGCCTATTTATTAATTCTATTACTAATTGATTTTTTTTTTTGTTAGGCAAAAGTACAAAAATATGAAGCAAATGATAATTTTATGGTAGTTTAAGTGATTTTATTAGGTGGATTTTGGATTTTATTGGGAGCAATATATGATTCCACCCCGTAATTTCAACAACTTGTGTATAAACAACTACAAATTACACCTATTAACTGTTTAATAATAATAATAATTAGTAATGATATAATAATAATAATAATAATAAATAATAATAATAATAATAATAATAAATAATAATAAATATTTGTAATAATTAAATAATAATATAATAATAATACTAAATAATAAATATAAGTAATAAATAATAACTATAAGTAAAAAGAATATAATAATATAATAATAATGAATAGTAATAATAATATATAATACTAATTATAATATAATAATATAAATAATAATAAATATAATAAGTAATAATGAATAAGTAATATCAATGAATAATAATAATAATTAATAAATAATAATATAATAATACTACGTTGGTTCTGTACTTCCTCCTAATAGAAGATATAGTATCCACGTCGATAGTAAAAGAACTCCGACATTACGCAGGAAGGGATCAACCATTTCTTTCGGATGTTTTCTGAATCTCCAAACAAATTTTTCCCACACACACATCTGTTTCGACCAATTCTTGACCTTTGATAAGGATAAAAAATCAGCATTATCTGAAATAACTGAAGTAAAGAATGAAATTGCTCACATTTCACGCAAAGAGTTCCTTTTATTAAAATAAAACAAAACTTCCTTTATCGTGCTTTATCCCCTTTTTTGAGAGGGTAACACGGGGGGGGTCGAAAGGGGCGGGAAAAAGAAGCTGGAGATTACAGGAAATCGTAACTTTAAGACTGGCCTATCCCCAAGCCTGTCGCCGACAACATGTTGCGCAGCGAGTTATTAATTTTCTTGCCCCCCAGGAATATAAGAACGCACTTTTATTCGGAGATTGAAGCCTAGCATTGTCCTCTAGCATGAGGAGCAGCGAGTCAAACTCCCTACGCCACTAGGCTTTTATTAAACTAGTAAATAAACAATAAATAAAACAAATTCGATCATAAAAGGTTTATAATGATAACATATTTGGCCCAAAACATCAAAACTTTGGAACCGTTTTTTCACTTAATAAGTGCAATACATCCTCTTTCCCAAAGTTGAAAAATACCAAGCAGTAAACCATAAATACCTATTTTATGGGATGCTACTCACCTATAGGTATGATAATTATAATTATCTTGAAGTGATATTTTAAGCAAAATGTTTAACCACACTACCAATATATGTTTATGAGAATTTTATCTAACACGATTTTACCATGAATCTCTGGTTCATTTGTAATCATGTAAAAATAATACCGTCCTGGTTTACACCAGATAAGTTACATAATAACAATATAAAAACATTCCAAATTTGTTCTGTAATAACCATACTTATACATGGTATAAGAAGTGATACATTAATGAACTGCCTTATGGCACATATCAACCATTAAAAGGAAAGCTGCAAAACTCCTGCAGGACTTTGGGATTTATTCTCCAAATCATACTAATGCATTAACTGGAAAATCTACACAAGTGGTGCAAATGAGGATATTCCTGCAATTTTAATTGAATTAAACTTGAATGTTATGAATGACTATGTTAACCTCCCTGATTTTAACGATTGTAATTTTTAATTAAGATTGATTCCTGTTAATCACCGAGTAATACAATTTAATAAAATGTAAATAATTTTATAACTGGTTTCATAGTTACGCTAACTACAATAAGACTGTATAAGAAAGAACGGTGCTAGCCAAGAGCAACAAGAAAGTTATCGGATTACGGACTTTTAATAGTGGGTGGTGGTTGGCTTGATTGCGGCTTTTGTTACGGGGGGCATGTCGGTTATCTGGTGTGTTGGAGCGGGGGTAAAATCGCTAAAGTGTTAGATGTTAAATACATGGCATACCACCCAAATGCCAGGACAGTGGCTTTATAGATATGAGTGTTCAGATATATGAAATAACTTTTTTGATTTATAGTAATATTCCTTAAAATTATCCATATTCTTATGAGTTTAATTGCAATTGAAAATCAAAAAAAAATTTAGACTCCCATTATGAATAAAGCAAACACGCATTTAAATACAGATGAATATCTGCAGTGGTATATAGTTATCTCATAATGGTTGTAAGATGACATTAAAGAAATTACAGTAAATAATAGTAAAGTCTATATAACCACATCATTAGGAGGATATTTAAAAAATGTGCTTTATTTTTTACATTTTGCTAATTTAGTATTTTTAAAAGGAAACTTAAAAAAAAATTATTACAAACTTTAATAAAAAGTCAATTATTTCAAGAATTAGGCACGGAATCAAAAAAAAATCGAGGAGACGGAATTAGCACTTGAGAAATTAGCTATATACTAAAAATGCACATTAGTTATAAAATCCCACAGAAAACCGTAAATCTTTCTAGATGTAGTCAGGCAAATAGACATTGATTTTTGAAATAATATATAAGTCTTAAAATATTGTTAGCACCTCTTAAAATTTACAATTATTGATCTACGAAAAAACAAAATATTTATTTCCCAAAGAGAAGTAGACTTTGTGAGGAAACTAGATAAATGCTAATATTTCCACAAAAAATGCTTCAAAAACAAAAGTTTTTGTAAAAATATAGTATGAAGTAATCAGTAAGTTTCACCGATTTTACTTAATTTTGGATAATAAAGTGTAATTTTTAAATGTTGCCATTGATTCCAAATTTTAATAAGTTAATATGTTGAAAATGAACCTATTGCTTAAATTTTTGCGTCCCCTCCCGCCCCTTTCTATTACTACTCTTATAAATCAGTTTTTGAGAGGCAGCCTCATATTTTTAATTCTCGAATCATTCATTTTCGAGAGGCAGCTCATAATTTTTAATTCTCGATGTTCATTTTCTGAGCAGGCCCAGCTCATTATTATATTCTCGATATATTCCATTTTGAGAGGCATCCCACTTAAAAATTGATATTTTATTCTTCGAATATTCATTTTGAGAGGCAGCTCATATTTTTATTCTTGAATATTCATTTTGAGAGGCAGCTCATATTTGTTAATCTTAAAGGGAAAACCCCAAATGAGCCCACTTTGGTAAAACATAAAATCATGTTAAAATCATGTTGGGGAAAATAACTTCAAAATTATGTAAAATAAATGTTAAAATCATGTTACCCTATATGTGGTTACTAGTTAAAATTCTTTTGGTATTATGAATTGTTGGGAACTTACTTCTATTTGCAAGAAATTACCATTTATAGTATAGAACTTTACTCCCAGCAATCATTGGTTGATGTTTATTTTACAAATTACCAAAAATTTTTTTTTTTTTTTTTAAAATTGGAGCATTCATTAAGATAGATTAAATTTCAACCAATTGATTTAGCTTTCCTCCAACTTATAATAACTAATAATAATCATATTACTATTATAAAATAAAATAATAATAATAATAATAAAATAATAAATAATAATAATAATAATAAATATATAATAATAATAATAATAAAAATAATAAAATAATAATAATAATATATTAAATAATCTAAATTTAAAAATTTTATTAGACAGATGTATCATAATAATAATAATATAATAATAATAAGTAATAATTAATAATAATAATAATAATAAACTATACTAATAATAAAATAATAATAATAATAACAATAATAATTTTTTTTGGTCTTTGTAGATCTGTTTGGTGGTGGGCCCGATGGTCTTTTGGGTTTTTGGATTGCTTGGCAGTCGCGAAGAGTAGGAGTGTAATGGTTATCCTTTAATCTGTGTTAGAGGTATTAATTTTATTTTACTGTTTTTTTTCTATTATGAAGTTCGTGATGCGGGGTTAGTTTATTTGTTTGTCGTGTTCTTGTGTATAAGGGGTACATTTAAAGGATGATTCTGTACGTAAGATGTGATTTCATGTAGGCTTGAGGTGGGAAGCCGTCTTGCTTTTAGGCCTTTTTGAATAAGTATGCTTTTTATACTTAAACTATATATTTTCAACACCATGGAGGAGTATTTTTCAAATTGCGCCTATGCTGGGGTTTGTGGTTGTATTTCCAGGGTTGCGTATATAAGGTAAGTTGTTTTTTAAGATCTAACAACCTAAAAATAAAATTATCAGCAAATTCACGTAAGCATATGCTTTTGCGTATCAAAATAAAGTATCATTGTAGCTTAAATAGGTACTTTGTTAATTTGATATTTTTATTTTCGTGGTTGATGTATAATAATAATGAATAAATTAAATTATAATGAATTACTAATAATAATAATGATAATAAATGAATAAAATAATATAAATGAATATATTTGCAAAAAAATTGTTTAAAAAGCTACATTATTAGATAAAAAAGACAAAGAAAAAATCAACACCTTCTCCGTTCGCCAGCAAATGCAGGTGAATACAAAGTCTTGTTCACTTTGCAAAATGGAAAACAAAATTTTTGGAACCACGTATTATGTTTATGAAACCTGAAATTCAGAAACATATTAAGAAGTTTAATACATTTTAAAAAAAAAAAAAAAAAAAAAAAATAAAAATATCAACAACAATAACAATCAAGTCAATTTATGAATAAAAAAAAATTCACAAAATCTAAAAACTATTTATAGATTTTAATTTTTATTTATGGATTTTCTCTTTTTAGTCAAACTTTATACGACTGAATAATCTGAGCGTTTTCATTAAAGCGACATGTACTGTCCTGTCCATATAAAAAAAAAATACTATTACTATATATATACTATATATTTACATATTTTGGATATAACAGCAAAAAACACTTTATACATATATATATTAATATATTATAAGTATAAATACAAAAATATATACATATATATATAATAATATATATATATATATAGTATATATATATATTATATATAATATATATATATAATATATAGAATTATATATAATAGTATATATTATATTATAGTAATATATATAATATTATATATATACATATTACATTTTTGCACAAGAACATTGATTATGCTTTATGAATATCTTTATTTATTTATATAGAATATATTATAAGCTTTAACTATATATATATACTTCCTGTATATATATACTCGTAAAACTTAGCTAATATTATGCTCTACCACTGAGCTATATTATAGTAATATATATATAATAATATATATTAATATAATATAATATATATATATATTATATATATTATATACTAGTATATATATATATATAATATATATATATATATATATCATATATATATAATATAACCGTATATATATATATATACAAATATAAATTATAAATATATATAGTTTACAATAGATATAAGCATATATTTTATAATATATAATATATATATATATATATATATATATAGTAGCTATATATATTTTTAGCTGTACCTTGACTAAAGGTCTCATATGCCTCATTCCTGAAATATACAGCGAAATAACTTTCAATCTATTATTATCTCATGACCTGCTTTTTATTATATTGTATGTAGAAGTTTAGATAGTGTTTCATATTGATGTTTTGATGCTAATAAATGAATATTAGTTAAATATATTATTGTACATTTTCAGACAGATTCAACATATATTTTCGTTGTCATATAAAAAGATATCAAAATGTTATTGAAGAAAGATATATGCCATAGATCAGCGATCTCCAAACTTTTTTGATCGCGTACCCCTAGGACGAAAATAAATATAAGTTGTACCCCCTATAATATAATATAATAAATATAATATAATATAATATAATTATAATATGATTAATATATTTTTATTATTATATTATTATATTATCTATTATTTTATTATTATTATTATTATTATTATATTATTATTATTATTATTATTATTATTATTATTAAATATACTAAAACAGAAAAGGCATAAATTTTTTCTTGATTTAGAACATGGTTTCTTTGCTTTTCAATAATAATAATAAATAAAGGGCCAATACTAAGAATCAATATTATCAGTAATCATATTTTATATTACTCAATAATACTTACTCAATTTTTTTTTTTTTTAAATATAATACAATATAATGAATACAATATAATGAATACAAACCTACAGGCTTCAGCAAGGTCATTGGCACCAAACTTCTTACTCTTCTTTTCATTAAACCAATATCCAACAACTTTAAAGCTAGACTCTGAATGAGTGGAATTGAGCATTATGAAAGATGTCAAGAATTAGACTTTTAATTTTACTTATCACAACAAGGTAGTATTTATATGAAAAAAAATAAATGTTACAATATTAAATATTTGAAAAGTTTTTTCATATTTTTAAAGTGAAGAAAATTTTTTTTTTCTTTAACAATACTTTCAAAGAAAATCAATTTGATATCCTGCAAAAAATGATTAGCATCAATGTATAAAGCACAAAAATATTAAGGGTAGCTATATCATAAATAAATATTTTATGTATACAGTACACCCAATTATTGACTATTTTTAGATTTCCCCCCCCCCCTAAAAAAAATGGTAAGTGGAGCAACCCAATTAATTAAAAATAGGAAATAAAGATATGATAGTTTCAATCCTCACAAAACTTTCTATCATTATAATATATTATAATCTATATATATATATATTATGTATTAGTATATATACTAAATTATATATAGAGTATATT
>JABUQX010025896.1:0-25000 GCA_015478945.1 Trachelipus rathkii
TATTATTATTATTATTATTATTATTATTATTATTATTATTATTATTACATATTATTATTATTATTATTTCCTCAAAGATCTTGGTATATAAAAAAAAAACCATTTTTCCATATTTGCAGACATGAATTTATTAATTCAAATATTTAGTCAAAAATAATAATAATAATAATAATAATAATAATAATAATAATAATAATAATAATAATAATAATAATTATAATTATAATAATAATAATAATAATATTAATAATAATAATAATAATAATAATAATAATAATAATAATAATAATAATAATAATAATAATAATAATGTATCACCATAAATTCACTGATATACACCGACGTCATATCTGTCAATATTTGTTAATCTGTGTATACATAACTAGCCAATATACAGCATATCCTTTAACCATACATTGAAGCCCCAGGGTTGACCGTGTAAAAGCCCTCTATTACTTTTTTTATGTTATAATAAAATATTAACTTTTTAATTATAAATCGTGTTGTAAATTTAGGTAATCTGACTCTCTTAATTCTATCATTCACACAAACATACCACATACCCAGGTCTCCCTGCCGGTCGATTCCTAACACAGTCATATATATATATATATATATATATATATATATATATATATATATATATATATATATATATATATATATATATAATATATATATATATATATATATATATATATATATATATATATATATATATATATATATATATATATATATATATATATATATATATATATATTAGTGAAGTATCGGGTGTAAAATTTTTAATATCCGCAATATACAAATCCATATACAAATTGAATAACCAAGCGAGACATAACACACCTGTCTCACTCTACTATTAATTTTAAACCAATCACTATCAACACCATTTATTCTTACACACGCTTCACTATCGTCATGCATACTTTTGATTCCATTCAGAAGCCTACCACCAACACCATATATCACTAACACCGGCCTTAGAGCTTCCCTATTAACCCTATCATACGCCTGTTGCAAATCCATAAAACCTAAATACAATTTATTATTCTTTTCTCAATCATTTGTTTCAATGTAAAGATTTGATCAACACATCCTCTACCACTTCTAAGGCACCTAGTTCTTCACCAGTCAGTCTCTCAGTCACTTGAACTCTTTCAACCAAATTACCAGCATATATCTTCCCTACAACACAATAAACTAATTCCCCTATAATTCCTACAGTTCCTCTTATCTCCTTTACCCTTATATAAGGGTACTATTACTGCTCTCTTCCAATCCCTCGGAACTATACCCTCCATAAAAGCTTTGCTACACAACTTCCAAATCAATCAATCACGATCTCCCCTACATTCTTGGTCATTTCACCCAGTAATTTCATCTATACCCGCAGATTTACCATTCTTCTCACTCTACCCATTACCTCTTCCTTGCTAATAACCTCATCCCCAAAATACATATTCCTTCTTGTTCATCAAACCCACAATATTCACTATCACCCTTCATTACTGCTACTATGCAGGATCTCGAAGTGTTCTTTTCCACACTCCCCCCTCACATCTTTTCATCAGTTACAAAAGCACCATCCCTATTCATTATTCTTAGCAGGTTCCCCTTATCTTAACCTTTCGCGCTTCCTTCCAGAAGGGCTTCCTATTCCCTTATAAGTCCCCATTCGCCCTCTTCAAAACTGTTCATTTAATTATTTTTCTTCTCCTACGTAGGCACCTTTTAAAATTTCTTTTTCCTCCTATATACTCCCAAGCATCTTCTTTTTGAAACTTCTCATCATTTGCTTAGTATATTCAACCACGCTTTTTTTACTTTTAACCGCTTGTATCACATCTCTTCATTCCACCACTCACTGTTAACATTCTTATCTACTTTAGCACATCCACATACTTCTTTTGCACTGCTAACAATTGCTTCTGGTAATTTTGAAGAGGGTGGAGTCGGAGTCGGAAATTTTGAAAAGGTAAATGGAGTCGGTAATTTTGAAGTGTGGAGTCGGTAATTTTCAAAAGAGTGTAGTCGGAGTCGGAGTCGGCAATTTTCAAAAGGGGGTGAGTCGGAGTCGGTAATTTTGAAGAGGTTCGGAGTCGGAGTCGGAAAATTTATTGAACGACTCTCACTGCTAACAATTACTTCCTTCATTTGCTCCTAGATTTGTTCAGTTTCAACTTCTTGTTCACATTCAACTGATTTATTTGCGAGCGCTCTTAAATACTTATCCTTATTACCTTGTTCACTTAACTTCCTTATATATATATATATATATATATATATATATATATATATATATATATATATATATATATATATATATATATATATATATATATATATATATATATATATATATATATATATATATATATATATATATAATGGCATTGGATTTACACTCTTACCTCTGTAAGAATCTGTAAAATATTGTAGAGTTTTTGACACACACACAAATACTATGTTTTCAGGATACAGGGTGGGGATCCAACTCTTCACATACATCCCACCAACCCTTTCCTCAACCTTTTGAAAAGTGGTTAATTTAATTATGTTATTTATTAACTTTATTCCTTGTTACTCAAATTTTAATCTTATGGGTAAGTTATGCTTTAAAAATAAAAGTTGTTTGGCTTTTCAACATGAAGTGGGACACCCCTGTCTTTATAGATATGCCCAACACAACTGAAAAATTGTTCACTGGTAACATTGTTATGGGAGAGTAGTTCAAGAATGGCGGCACCTTTGCCAACCTAGTTTATTTTTATACTGTACTTCCATCATTTTGTTGTGATACTTTTTCTATGAAGTTCAGCGATGTGCTGCTAAGCTTTATTTTATTGTAAAATGATCCAATTTTTGTATATATTTTTACTTATAATTGTATACTAAACTATATATTATTATGATTTTAAGTAAACGTTTTTAAATATTTATTCAATTATATAACTAAAACTATATGCCCAATAAAATATATTAATCTGAGTCAATATATAATATAGTATTATAGATCTAATATAGTATATAATAGATTGTTAGTTGTAAAAGAAATATGTGAATTTAATTATTATCCAAACTTTATAATCCATTGTTATTATTATTATATTATTTTTATCATGATTATTATTATATATTTGTTAAATTATATTGTTTATAATAAGTTATAAATTTGTTATATTAATTTCAATATTAATTATGATATTAGAACCATTCTGACTCTTGAAGTTGTACTATGTACACTACTATAGACTTTTTTTGAATTTATGAACTATCCAAACGTATAATAATGTATATATTTCTATATTAGTTTGAAGAGTAATCTGATTATATATTTATTATTAAGTATTGAAAATGAAACATATCATACTCTTGATCTATTGAAAAATATTAGTGAAATTACTATAAATAGAAATGACTACATAGTAAAATATCAATAAATACATATCGATATAACGATGGTTTACAACCGGCAAAGGATACGTGGCAAGCTAGAAACTCCCTAATCATTGTATAATTATTATATGTCAACAAAATAAATCTATAAATAATCAGCATCAAATTAGATTAATATTATGTGTATAATCAAAATGACATCTGTAAAGTGTGTGTTTATGAAATATCTGAAAGCGTTCTCATCTATGAAGAAAAAGTTCTGCTTAGTTCTACGTTATTTTTGCACATAAATAGTGGTATATCTTAATGATTATAAAAAAATATTATACATAATTACCAAATAAATATATAGTATATATATATAAAATAATAAAAAATATTTAGTAATTATAACAATTTAATTAATCGAATAACTCATTTCATAAGTAAATGACAGAGTGAACCATATAGATTAGAAATATATTACACTGACAATATTAAAATTACTATAACGATTATTCGAGATATATATTAATCGGATATTATAATTTGATATATTAGAAAAGTATATCTTTTAAATCTTTCTCAGTCATTTGAACTCTTATCTTCTAAAAAGTGCTCTTATAGTTACTATAACTATAACTTTATTTAGCTATACTAAATATGAGTAATCGTAAAATAATTCATTAGATGAGTATTATTTGATAATATATTTTGGTAATTAGCACCAATAATGAATATATCCCTCTCTCTCAACAAATCTCAAACGACATACTTTCTTTGTGGCTATTCGCTCCCTCTCATATAGTAATAATTTCAATTATCTCCTATAATCTCTACTCTTTATATATATATATCTATCTACTATATAACTTCTCTCTCTCTTCTCTCTATATATCTCTCTCTATCTAGATATATATTATCTATATCTATTCTATATCTATCTTCTCTCTCTCTCTCTCGTCATATATATATCTCTCTCCTCTCACTCTCTTAGATTACTTACTTACTTATACTATTTACCTTATCTTACTTTATCTTATATTCTATTATTATACATATATTATAATATAACTATTAATAATATATTATTATTTATATTATATATATATCTATACAAAATTAATTTTTAGCATATAGTTAATTTGAGAAGGTAGAAATATCATTATATTCTTCAAGTACTATAATTATTTTTTTATTTATAATATTAATAATAAAAAAACAATATATATATATATATTATTAATTAGATAATCTATACTAACTATATAAACAAACTGTAATTTTGGTAAATATCACTATTTAAAATATAAATATATATATATTATATTTAATTGTGTCTTTCCTATACCGTTATTTTATTCTCTGAAATTGGCTTAGCAAGCGAGTCTTCTACGATGACTTTATCACCATTTTCCCGTACGAGTATATAATTATTCAAGAGGACTTCCAATTTTAGGTAGGAGGAATTATAACCTATAAATTATCTACACCACTCATTACATATACCTTTTATTCTCTACCACGGTATATATGTATATATATATTTATATATAATATAATATATATATATTATCTCTAGTATAGTATATATATACGTATATATATATATATATATATAGTATAATATTATTACAATATAATAGTGATATATTTATATATATATATGATTATATATTATATAGATTATTTATTATATATTAATTATATATATATATATATATATATATATATAGTATAGTATGATATATTATATATATAAAATTTTAAATTTAAAATAAAATAATTTAAAATAAAAAAAAAATTTTTAATAAAATTAAAAATATAGATAAATTAAATGATATATATATATATATTTATATACCAATTAATATATATATAATATATATAATATAATATATATATATATATATATATATTATATATACTATATATAATAATACCGTATGCAAACTTTTTTTCAAAAATCAATTACAACTATTATTGATTATAAACGTAGAGTAGATTCTTGATCACTTTAATTATTGTTCCTCAATACTTATCTCACAATATTTATGGTTATCAATTACCTGTATGCGTCCTATTTAATTTTAAGACAACAGTTGTTATTTGAGCATTCCTTCACAAATTTATTCAATTTTTTCAGGTAAAAGTATCATTATTATGGGAAGGTTTAGTAAATTTTAATTCGAAATTTTCATAATGGAGAAACCGTGATTTTTATTAGGTTGATAACTCTAGGCTCCATAATTAGTGATTTTACGGCTTACTCAGATGAATATAATAGTCTATATTACTATAATATAAGCTAACTCTGGTTTATCGTACACACTAGTTATTTTACGTGTGGAACCTATATAATATATTGAATGAAAATAATGTAGTTTGAAGAAAGAGATTATGCGTGAATACGGGGCGGAGGAGTTGAGAGTTGTTAGGATGATTGAAAGCACGGAATGAATATGATGTTATATTAATCTTGCTATTATCTTTAAAAAGATTTTTTATTTGTAAAAGATTTAATCCTATTTACTTTAAGTAATCTCACATGGGCAAAGTGATAGAATATTTATGACATATAATAATAATATTTTTAGACAATGATGGAAAATGGTAAGTTAATATTATTTTATTATTATTTTAACCTCCTTGTATACCTATATTAACTTATAGGTGCTATTACTCACTGAGGGAATATCAGAACATCTTAATAGACCCTGTTGTGACAAATCATAGTATTTGAAGCTAAACAACAGTAATAATTTAATAACTTTAATATTTGCCTGCATTCAGATAAGAGCTCATTCAAAATTAAATATAAACACTATTTGAATAAAATTGATCTTTCCTTCGATGTAAAGTGCGACTACAGGGATCATGTGTGCTAATAATATATTAATCAATATTTGTTCTATAATAGTTTTAAATATATGTAGGACTTAGAAATGATTTCAGATAAATATTTGGAGTAACAATTGATATCGAAACCTGAAAAGTTGATAGTTTATATGAAATTTAACAAAGACGTTATCATATTTGCAAAATATGTGAAGATGGGAGTTGAAATCATATATTATTTATTTAAATATTTATTATATTAATTTTATATTATTTTAATTCATAGTCGCCAGCGAGTTGAAAAAGAGAGAGATACTGTTTTTTATATATTTATACTATTTTCAATATCTAACTTATATATTTCTTTAATATTATGACTGAGTTATTTGAAAACTGCATTTTGATAGTATTGATGGAATTTATTTAAAAATATTAATATATTTATATACAGAATTATTATATATTAGTGTATATATATATTGGATTATAATATATCTAATTATATATATTATTTATATTAATATTTTAATTATATATATATATATATTTATTTTTGTATTTTTATGATAAGAACGTCATATATATTATATTAATATATTCCATACAAATAAACTTAAAACATTTATTATGGTATGACTGATTATTCGGTAAGGAAGTTTTTATACTTTGTTCTTAAGGAATTAATCATTATTTATTTGTAGGTAATATATATGTTATATAATATATACAGAATGCACAATTTGTTTTAGCATAATAATGGTTTATTTTTAATATTATGAATATATTATATATAATTTTATTTCAGACAGAGTATTATAATAGATTATTTTATTGAATGATATCTGATGTATCTTCAAATAATTTATGTCTTTAAAATGAGATATTATTTGACTATTAGAAACACTTTTATATAAATATTGATTATTCTATAAGTTTTTCAGTGAGATGATTTTAATTATTTTTAGTATTGTGTATATATATGCAGAAAAATACATAATGATTTTTTAGTAGATGGTAATTTCTATTATATTATGGAAATGTATATTTAAGTAAATAATGTATTTTCTTGAATGAGAATACTTTATTAACTTCTTTTGATGTTATAGTAACTTCTTTCGATATTTAAGAAGGGCCATGTCATAATAACCTCTGTTGCTCTTATACTTCGGATGAAAAATATTTTAATGAGATATTGTGGTCTCATAGGATCTTCCCATAATGAAATAAAATCAGTATATAATTTATCACAATATAAATTTTTGTCATCAATTTTAATATACTCACAGTATGATATGAAACTACTAGTTTATTAGAAAATTATATATATATTATTATATAATAAACTCACGAGTATAGGGGCAGTATGAATAGGGTGGTTAGGGTTCGGTATAGATCTCCTACTGCGTAATATAAAAAAACTATGTACATTTTTATCTTTAAATGATCAACAACTAGTTTAGATATCTATTTTTTAAATTGGATTTTATTGTGAAAATATTATTCTAATGTTATGAATAATTGAAAAATAAAATAATATCAAAATTCGTGAATAATTTAATTTCTTTAATCGATATTTCAGTGTATAGAGTGAATTTTTCTATAACTATCCAGGCGAATTATCGTATGATGATTATCCATTTTCTCTTATATTTTGAGAAATTTGACCTTAATCGGTGGTTCGCTTTGGCCAGCTAACATAGCTCTGATCCTGAGTCCCAGACGTAAAAGAAACATCGTACACACACAATATATTTCTCTATTATATATAAGCTATATATATATATATAATTAAATTGGTAATTAATATAATAAATATTTAATATTTACACTAAAGATAATATCATTAGTATATTTATTTATACACTCTATATATATCCTTTAACGATTATGATTCTTACGTTTTAATATTGCCTATCCTAGTGTGGTATTCGAAAATTATTAGAAATATCTTGCTTTGGTTATTAATAATTTTTTATTAACACGAGGTTATAAACAGTCTATTTATTTACTCTATTAATATTATATTTGACGGTACATCACTATAGAATATGTTGCAAATAATATACTCGGCGTTTGAAAGGGTTCAATTCAAAATAGCTGTTAAAATATTCTTATTCAATATAAGAATTTATATTTTATAACTTTAAATTGGAGAGTCGGTTACGTATTTCGCTTTATAAATATGCCTTAACGAGAATATATGCTCCAATGATATTCTATTTTTAGTTTAGAAGTTCAATTGTGTTTATTATATTATGTATTTTGAATTTATTTTTTTAGAGTTTTTAATTATTTATTTAGTATATTATTCATTTAATATGTAATTCATTATTATTAATTATTATTATTATTTTATTAATATTTATATAGTATTATTTTTATTTTTATTCCAATTTGTTGAATGTGTCCTTTATTTCTTATTAATTATTTATGAGCATTAATTTAAAAATTGTATGAGTACCAATTTACATATAATATTTAATAATAATAAGCATTTAATAATAAATAAAATGAATAATATAATAAATAATAATGAATATTAATTATTGTACTTTAATAAAGTATGTATAAATGTGGTATGAGTAAACAGCCTAGAGAAAAATATATATATAAATGTATCCATAATACTATATATTATGATCAATATCTTGTTATCATAATATTTTATGTAGTAGAGTAATTATAATAAATTTTTTATGGTAATTGTTACCGATGTGACTATATTGTATATAATATATATTTTGAGTTTTGTAGTAAAACTTCCTTAAATATAATTACGTATTATTTCGTCTTTTAATTAAACTTAGAATCTGGGCTATTAATTATAATTTTTATATATTTTTTTTTTTTTTTTTGTACTTTTATAGTCTCTATAATAGTCATTTGCCTTGTGGGTACAAGATTACCTATCAAGTATGAATTTTAGTGAGAGAGATATTAATATGAGTACTAATATCAAGTATGATAAATATTACTTCGTAGAGATATTTAAAAATATTAAAACGAAACTATCCGGTTATAACCTAGACATTACGAGTTTTAATACTCATAATATATTATATATAGTAATATATATATATATATACTTACCATATTAGGACATTACATTATCTATATTATATATAAAATAAATACATAGTTTTTATATCCTAATAGTTAAGACAGATTTAGTGAGAGGATATAGATATGTACTATAGTATTCATACCTATGATAATATACTCTTACTACATACGTATAGTTATATATAAATGCAATGATAGGCCGTCTGGGAATAATTGTCAAGAGAAGTATTGTGATATAGATAATTATTCATCGCTAAAAGTGAAACTTAACATATATCCGATATATTGCCTTAAGCTTAGTAAGAACCGACTAATGAGAGAACAATTATAGCATACATTAGGTTTATTTAATATGAAAAACTCTAACGTTCAAAAAAGAGGGGAAAACAACAATTGCAATATTTTATTTATATTATATTTACAATTATAATCATTTTTATAATTACTCACTCAATATTTGAATATCTTGAAATATATAAATATAATAAAAATAAGTAAAAACTAATAAATAAGTTAAAAAATTAATAAATGTATTTTACATGTTGCGGTGTTCATATTTAATTTATTTTGTATAACATTAATAAATATATATTATATTTAAAAATATGAACCACAATAGTAAATGATTGTATTTCATCATCACTACATTCCTAAGCGCTAAATATTATGTATTGTGCAACACTAACAATAAATAAATGGTGGAATCAAGCCCCAAATTCTAATGTTCTATCATATATCTGCTCACCGGCTCAATACATCACCAGCCTAAAATTCAAGTCCTATCTATCACGTGCTTCAAATTACCTACTTTAGCGCCACTATAAACAAATGTTTAACGAAGATCATGAATTACTTATTAACTCACTCACTATGGCAGGTGTCTACTGGTCATTAGGATCAAGTTCCGGTATCGTGTTCCTCACACTGTAGGGATAGTATAACGTCGAAGAGAATATAATTAATCAGTAATCATAAAATAGCACAGTGTACTTTTGATAGCATTAATAAAACCAATTGGTCCTCAGCTATGAATCAAGGTGAGCAATGACTCTATTAGATATCTGAGGTGAGTAGTAAATTTTTTAATATATCGTGATCTAAAAGCACAAATTTTTACTTAATGTATCACTTATCACTTGTAAAGTTTATTACATGGCAAGTATACAAGGCACTTAATATTTATCATATGATTAGAATACGCTATACTTTCTCCTCTTTAGTAACGCTTATTAGTTACGTAACTAAAGAAATTCTTATCAGTAGGGCTGAATAAGACGATTAACTTATTTATTGAGTGGCTTCATATTCATTTCGCTATACAATTCTATTAAACTACAGTAATTGTAATTATTTTATGGTGCATTATTTGTTTGTGTTAGCTTTTCCAACAGACGAGAAACTCATCAGCTGGCACTGCTATATATTTACATGTTATTGATTAATTTTTTATACCGGTAAGTGAAAATGGCTTTCTGATATATTTTTCGTACGATCGATTATTTATATGTAACTTATAACTTAAAATCTACCTAAAATCATGAGATATCAAGACTTATATTATCAAGTAATGCCACTCATAAAGTATTTGGTGATGTGAGGGCTATATCAATACATAACAATTCAAAGAAATAGAGATTCATGAAAATCCAGCACTCAAACTTCTGCTAGACCTGCTCAAAATAAACTATTCACAATCTGCAATCAGTACTTTGCACCAGCGGCCAAAAATATAATGGTAGAAGATATCTACAAATCTCTAATTATCACAGTCATCAAAATAATATATATCCACAAAGCCACAGACTCACTGATTTTCAACATTTAACCTATTGAAAATATCACAATAATAACTCACATAATAGATGCATAAAAGCTAACTAATCAGCACTATTAAAACTTAATAATAATAAGGCATGCTGAGAGAGTTAGAGCTCGAGTCACATTATACCAATCACCTACATTTGGTTCACTATGAGGTACGGACTATTATCGAGATAAATAGAGACGACTTCTTAGTTAGTTGAAAAGAGCACCGATATAGTAGGGTCCAGAATTCCAGAACTAGCTAGATAGATCTTGAATCTAAATTAGGTAATATTCAAAATACAACTAAATTAATTACACAACTGAGCAGCTGTCACATTTGTAACCCTTTTGACAGATAATACAAATTAAATTAATAAACAAAAATATTTAATCAATTATAGTATGGATAGTAATAATAGTAATAACATAATAATATAATTATTCAAATGAAATATCTATTATAAAGGAGTGAACTAAGAAGACACTCAATAAAATCGAATAATTATAAGATACCTATGCAATCAATAATTCTTTGAAGTATATTGAAGGTATAGAAGAAGCTCAAACGATTTAATTTATCGAATGTGAGAGTCCAGAAGCCACACACCCTTATATCTATTCTTATGACGAATATAGATACTCTCAAGTCAACCCTATATTGAAATTGCAACTAACAGTCTATGTCATCTTACCAGCCTATGATGAGTATGCATAATGAATTTTTATTTTAAATTAGGTTATCTTAAAGGCAGTGGTCTCTCAGTTCGTTTTTTCTCGCTCCAGGTAAGGGGAGGTTAGGACGATCGCAATAGGGAAGACAGCGCTATAGTATAGCACTCAACTGTGACTAGCTAGGAGAATCTAGTATACACTACCTACTTCGTGAAGCTTCATTTAATGTTACTAAAAGATATTGTCAGAGTGTGATAGAGAGCGAGAAGAGGAAACCTGTGTTATTATATGCTGTTCTCCTGTGTACGTGCAAAGTGAGCAGAGTAGCAATATTACTAGATAAAGGGAGGGCAAAACGTCGTTCTATTCATTATATTTATATCAACGAGTATCTCTGTACAATTTATCGGCTGACTATGATTGGTAATCAATGTAGACTTTTAAGCCGTTCCAGAGAATGTTATCTACGATAATTAGACTTCTAGGATATTTTCTGGTGTTTTTTTATGTGCTCTGAGAGCTCTGACTCGACCACTTACATTAACTCGGAAAGTAGGTATTCCTTCTTTAAGTTCATTTCATCTTTTATAATTGTAGATGTTTTATTAAATCTGTTGGTAAACAATTCTATTTTTAAATAATAGAGTTTTGTTTATGTAAGATAAATAAAAAAAAAGACTCAGCACATACAATTCTCTATCCCCTCAACTAATATGTGGAGAGGAGTGTATTTATTGCCTATTCACTACAAACTTTTGACACTATATTCTGCAAAAAGTAATGACTGAGAAACATTATATTTATTATACGAGTGATTTATTTATAAGACTTATTATATTCCTAATAATTTACAAATTATATACCTTTTTTTCTAATACAATAGTCATATTAATTTACAAATTTATTTTAATAATAAATTATATAATACATATTATCTATGAGGTAGTAGATATCTATGGTGGTATCTGTAAAACAGTTCAAAGTAGAACATGACGTAATGGAAAATCGCTTCACTCACAGACTTCTCACTATCATCTAAGGGTAACCTATCACCCGTTTTAGTAATACTAGGATGTGGGATGGAACCTTCTTCAATGCTACGACCGCAATTGCGGCCAGTGAAGTATATTAGTTTAATACTATATGTAAATATTAGTCTGGATGATTCATTGTTATTAAGAACAAAATGCGCTTAATATTTGGAGGGAAATGAGGAAAGGTAATTGAAGTGTATGCATTGATTATTGATTCTTGCTTACCGCGATGAAGCATAGGAGAATAGAGAGATGATAAATATGTTTGATGATAATATGCACTAGAGGTTGGTCGAAGGTTAGAACAGCGTATGCTTGTAGGCATTCACATAGCACTCTTCAGCATGTAGTTGCTATGGGACCTATCTAATAAACATGTTTGAATGTGCAATAATAGGTGGTCGAATGCGCTCTTTCACCCTACAGAACTCGAAGGAATATTTTAGTAGGCAGTCCACTGAACATAAGTAATATATTCTAGACATAGCACACCCTAGCTATAGACAGTATTCACTGTACCGATAATTTTCACTATATTAGATGGGAACGGCTCAAGTGGTTGAAATCTTAAACATTACATAATTGGCCCTACATAATATATTATATATATTTAGCATTGTTTTCTTCAAACATCTTCCTCTAGTTCTGTTTATATTATGTAATCCATTTCAATTTATAAATGATGATCACAATTTTTAGATGACCAAATTCATTTGATCGACTGTGTGATGAAAAACATATGATACTCGTTCCACTCCACCTATATTAATCTTCTAATATCAGATTTCTCTTTATACTCATATAAGACGCCAACTATTACTCAAGACGAAGAATTCTACGTCTAAGTTGCACTGCCACGCTTCTCACTTTCAGAACCTTACTCCTATATTCAAGTCATAATGTTTTTTAAATTTTTAGGTGAGGCACTTGTTTTTTCATGACTCTTTATTGATATAATCACACTTCATGTTTCTGTGCAAAGTTTAGTTACTCAGAACATCATTTGATAAATATTCTACAGCTCAACCTCCATTCTTAGTATCCTCTCTTTATATGTTTGATTTTCACTTACTAATTCATAAATATGATGACTCTCCTCTCCTCCTCCTAAAAGTAAAGGGTCAACTTATACCCCTCCTCGATTAAGGTTTAGTCCCTGACCCTTGAACAATGACTTCATCATAACTCTCACTTTTGAGAAGAATAGATCGAATCACTTACCTGACCACAGAACAAAAATTTTCAAATCTCTCAACCTAAAATATATTTATTCAATCCCTCTTCTCAACACTCCCTGATCTCCTTCAAATACTTCCACTTAAACACAACCATGAAATAACTCTTAATTCTACTTTTATCAAACAATCATCTTTTTTTTCAACTTTCACCGCTGAATTATGCTACATTTATAATTTATGGTAATTCACCGGTAATTATACATAATTGCTACAAAATTACATAACTACCGGTATGTTAATTTATACGATACTGTTATTAATCAGCAGTTATGCATAATCACCGGTATATTTTCTTGATACTGTACAATATCCTTTAAAAACTCTTTTACTCATCTAAACAATAAAACAACGCCTGTTCTCTCTTGGATTAGGATAAACTCCTCCGTCTCATCCATTAAAATCGGACTCTCACACTCTACAGTAAATTAGCGATTTTAATGTACACATATCCATCTCTACACACATTCCAATATAATTCAAACTCTCTATAAGTTTTGAAGTCAATTCAATACAGGGGATCACTTCTCAATACCAATTGGTACCTTAAAATGTACCCACAATCTACTTGCACATCCACATCTAACACATTTTTGGTTCCTTGTACCTCTTCACTTCGCTCTCTCGACTGAACTTACTCTTTGT
Organism: Trachelipus rathkii; assembly: GCA_015478945.1. NCBI lineage: Eukaryota > Metazoa > Arthropoda > Malacostraca > Isopoda > Trachelipodidae > Trachelipus > Trachelipus rathkii. The sequence goes on from JABUQX010025896.1 coordinate 14,675, forward strand.
TAAGGCTTATAATAAAAGTACGATTTAATATATTAGATATATATCATAATACAATAATACCTATAGTTATGAATTGAGGTTCACATATAAACACTTATCTCTATTAGGTTCAGATACATTGCTTTCATCTCTATGGCTCTCATTTCTTATATATTCATTCACGGACGTCAAAGGCCCTGCTCTTAATACCTCAGGTAATCAACAACAGCGTTCCTTGCTCTATATCAAATAATGGAATCCAGCACCGTTTGCAATGTATTATGATAGACACGATTACCATATACAAATTATGCAATTATTTGAAAACTAGTCACTTCCTGAATCATTATTTCAAATGACCACTACTTGTCTGTAATATCGCTTATCTTGTCTTAGGCTCACTCCCTCGACACAATTCGACTCATCTTGGCTATTGGAAAAGTCATTCTATCCATATACTTGTATATTTACTCGGTAGTCGTTATGTAGCTTTATGTTTACACATGGGTCAAGGTTCCTTTTAGATATTATATAATATGTCCGCCCGCAATGCCTATCCTTGCAACAAATTATCACCTTTTTGAATATATAATATAATTATCCATGATAGCCCTTGAAATCTTCTACTGATAAGAATTTCTCTCTTCTTTAGAGGCTATACTTGCATGCGCACATGTTTGAAAACTTATAAAGAATTCGTTCAAGAGTCTTTTAAAAATGAAAGAGATGAGTGTGCATCCACAACGCTATTAACACAGACCACAACAGAACCAACTTAGAAAACTTGTTGGATCTTTCTCTATTGTCTTATAAAGACATCAATCGCTATTAGATAGGAACGAGATGATCAGCTTATATATCTGTCCCTATAAACTTAGCAATATACCAATTATATAGTCAGGTACACTCTTTAATTTATTACTTCAGAGAATCACCACTCGAAAATAATGAATGGATACATCATCTATTATCCTCAGTTTCTAAGATATAATTCGTAGGACTGTGCAACACACGTACAAATAAGTACCTTTATTTATTATGCATATATCTCTCATGCAACCGTGGTATGAGAATCTAACTAATAATCTAATATAGACAAAATCGGTTTTGTTTGAAAAAAGTTACACTCATTTCTGATATTTGACATTATTTGTATTTACTATTTGAGTTGTTATCCAATTGTACCTTTTTTTTCTAGCGTCTAAGAGCTTTTACGAGGCCAAATACTGTAATGTCAGAGTGAATTATTTTATATATTATATTAAATTATTTACACTCACTATTGTTGATGTCTATAGGTAATATAATTAATGTTTTTATATTATATATTATTCATCTATCATTTTTATTTATTATATTTTATACTAATTATATATATTAATTTTATTAATTCCTCAAAGTAAAGATTTAACAAAATATTCGATTTATTTAATATATAATTATATAAGTAGTATACAGTAGTAAATTATACAGATAGTAGCCTATATTTACTTATATATGACTTTTCATATATTTATTTAATATAATTTCGATAATAATAATAATATGTATTATATATATATATATACTACTCACTAAAATTATTTGTATAAAGATACTCCTCATAGATTATAGTGATGGATTATCTTTTAATGATGATGAGTCTTTACTCGTAACTTATGCCCTTTGATTTTATAATTAGATATTTTTATATTATTAATTTAATGATTATAAATGTGAGTATGATTAGTAAATATCTTCTCTTACTTTTAGTGGAAACCTAAGTGCGACACACTCACTGAAAACTTCGTTGCGCTAGTTCGCGAACATAATTCGCTCTCCATCCTTGTATCAGTCAATTGCTGGAAAAGAAAGCAAAAATATCAAGAATTGAATACATTGAAAATGTAGATGACAACTCACAAGAAATAAGTCAATCTATAAAGGGAATTACAAATAATAAAGTTGGATTAGCTCCCTCAAGGCAACATCCAAAACTATAAACTTAGACGAAAAAAGACAAATAAACTTAAATCTCGATTCTCAATACTTAGTTATATTAAAACGTAATCGAAGATTTCTATATATATTGTTTGCCTCTTTTTTCAAGTTACATATGATTTTTTAGTAAAGAATTCGTGATATTTCTCTTATCTTTAAGTCTCTAGAATATCGCAGATTGCGAGGATAAAAAATTTCCCTATGTATATGAACGATTGACAAACTGTAGAAGAATCTTCGAAAAGCAAAATATTAATTTTTCGATTAGCCATCACGAGGTGGTAAAAAATGTACTTATCTAATAGTTGTTTGCGCAGAAAAACTTCGACGATTGCTAACAATTACCAAAAATGAATGAATAGATTAACTTAATTCGTGATTTATGATTAGTGTAAGTTTTACAAACAGTCATAATGGTATGGCCAAAATTCAATTCAACGCTTTAAGAATGATTGATTAACTTAGAATGAACGAAGTTAGCAGTCCATGTCCGAAATATAACAGGCATTTACCAAATAACATTGTGGAGCAATATACATTATCTTGTTTCAAGGGGAGAAAGACAAATGATCATTTAGTTGCTGAACATATCTAAGATTTTGGACTGAGATGATGTCTCACAAAGATGTGTATGTCTAAGCTTCATTCTTTTCAGACAGCCTGTCCTATCTTCTATCATGTCTAATCAATCTGATCTTCATTCCGATTAAACTTCTATAATTCATCTTTTCATCCCAGAGAAGTTATTATAAATATACCTTTCTATCGCTATTAAGCTAATATAGCGTGAACTAAGCATGACTCACATTAAGTCCTAGAAGTCAATTGCTATACGATGGTCAGACGCACGTACATGACCAGAGGCACGACGAGCACAGTAAAGTAGAATTCCACTACATAGTTAGAGAAGAACGTGTTACAGAACAACACCGATAGTAAGGTAGCCTAGATAGAAGGAGAGGAGTGGAGAACGCAGAGAAGCGAAAAGTATAAGATGCCTCAGAATCTTTGCGATGAGTTGTTAAGATGCGTAGGCGACAGATATAATTGAGGATAGTCGTATTGATATGATATTCAGAAGAGATTGTGAATCTATAGTTCATACGCATTCTACACACCAAATCGATGTGCAGCTTGTTTTTACGCCACGGTCTTCAGACACAATATAAAGAAGCCTAATATGTTGGTACGTTACGAAAATTTATCTAACATTAACACACCTCACTTAGTGCGTGGTGCTATAAAACGATATATCACTATCAGTCATTGATTTATCACACTTCTTGGTCATTCTTTTATTGGAAGCACAAGATATTATATTCTCACTTATTAACAAAAGCTTTTTTTTCAGTCTGTCGATGTAAGTAAATGTTTAAAGAATATTGTTTGTATGATGTGATTGGAGGCACGCTGTGACACCAATTGTACCTGTCTCACACAGACTAAGACTTAGCTTCCTCCTAAAGATTAGTGACATGTAACGCATCCTACAGCAACACAGCGTGTTTCGAAGAATTATATCTACTCATTTTTCGCTCTCCTTGATACAATTGGTGCGAAGCATCAGTCGTAATTCGGAGGTGGTAAGTCGATGCTATGAGGGTTGGTGGGTAGATGCGAGTATCGATATTTATATCATTATATCGATATCTTTCAACTATTTTCTTCTCTCATCACTAATTCTCACTCGCTCTCTCCCTCGAATTATCTTATACTAGTTTAATGGCTACACTCCTGACGCGCACGCGCGTATTTTTATAATTGTAGTTCATTAACATTGGACATCAATACAAACTTTCCAAATCTCATACCCCTCATTGAGGGTAGTTGTGCAAGATTTTCACTATAAAGCCTTCACCCTTTCTCTTACAAATCAGATCACCTAACATTAGAGTCTCACTTTTTATATTTACTATCTCTTGTATATGCCACTACATTTGTAAAATTTTGTGCCACACATTTCCTTTGAAGTTGTTTTCATTGAATCTCATTGCATTCTCATCACACACAGAGTATAAGCCGTACATTTTATCTTGTGTCGTGCTGTCCTTATATATGGTTTAGTAATGATGGCATCTCTCCGCATGCTTTTGAAGTACTAGTAGGTTATAACTACATTTAACAGCTAGCATAAGTAATATTTTTTTTAATCAAAGATTTGAAATTAATTATAGACATCTTCAATAGAATAATTATTTAGTTATAAAAAGATGTATATTATATATATATATCATAATAAATATTTAATAATTATTTTATACCATATAATAATTGATAAGATATACTTTGGTAATACCATAATCATAACCCTTTTTATGATTATTTTTTTATTTGTTCCTTTACCTTTTTAATTACTTTGCATATTTATTTTTTTGGCTATTGTGCATATTAACTTATGTTGCTATTATATCTTATCAATATTCATTTACTTCATTAGTATATTATATAAATTCATAAATTCTAATATGTAACATTAATACATAAAGTATCTTATGCATTAGAATCATATTCGTTATTAATATATCTATATAATTTATTATTATTCAATAATTACATTGTTAATATTCTGAGATATTTAAGGAATCATTATACATCAGTTATAAATTTAATCTATAAAGTATTAAATAGTATATGATATATATATAAAAAATATAAATATATATCTATAACAAATTATAAATATGGGAACAAGTATAATAATTATATTATCTTCTCTGTATTGTATTATTTATTATTATGTTTATGGCGTGCGTGTCTGGGTGTGTTTTCTTATATATGATCTCATTAACACAAAATATGGGGTACAGAAAATTTGTCAATCCATAAATATTCCCGTCTTAAAGACACATACGCAACTTATGATGAAAACTCGAATATATAATTGTTCAAGGTGTACTTTTAAGAGTATTGAACTTTCATTTTTATTTCTAGAATGTTTATACCAAAGTTTGTTTACTGTTTAATCGCAATATATAAGGTAAATAGCGCTAAAAATTGAAATTGAGAACAGTGATGTTACAACAAACTAAAGATATTTTAATTATAAATTAACAGAAAATTTTGCTATGCAAAGTTTGTAATTCATTATCAATAAGAATATATCCCGTTAATCTATTTTTACTTTTATTTTATGCATTTCACGTTTTCCAATACTTATGTTTCTTCAATTATGGATCATTATAGATGCTCTTCAAAGTTATCAGGGTAGTTGCCATCAATCGATATAAATTTAGCTACTAAATTTGTAATTAATGGCTACTGAAAAAGAAAGTCACCGGAACAGACTCCTTGACCTTAAGTAAATAGAATTTTTATTATGTTAAGAAATAGGTTCAATACATATTATAATTCATTGTACTGAAAAGGTAATTACAAAGATGAGACTTCTTATTTTGCTGACATGTAAACGTGGAATTACTTGTCACAGTTATACCGTAAGAAAAATGCAATATACACTATATATAATTCAGTGATAGTTATGAGAAAGCAATTGACACTACGGGAGAGAGAGACTTCGCAGAAAGTTATCATTTAAAATAGGTAGAATACGATCGAGCTATCATGTATTTCGCTGTAAAGCGATAGTAAATAGTGACCACTATCGAAGATATTAAACACCATTAATACTAAAGAGCGCTAAGTCAATAATAGAAAAGAACAAATTTGTGGTGAGTATTATATATTCTACACGTGAAGTTATGCATCTATAATTTATGTGCTATTATGTGAACTATCCAGAAGACTAATTCCCGATTCTTGGGGGTCTCCATCAATGACCATGATGACACAAAGTCAATCTAAACAAGCCATTTATGGATGTTCTTTCTATCATTGAAAAGCAAGTTTCAAATATACTCGTAGTAATGTATGTAAATCGACACATTTTATTAGAAGGGTTACCGATGCATAAAAAAGGTTAATAAATATTTCACGAGATTCGAAAACTAGGAATGCAATCATTGACCACAAACAGCGGATTTAATTTTAGATAAATTGTCGATATTAAAGAAAAAAATAACACGAATACATAAAAAAAGAATGTCTGCCGTTAAGCATTAACCATACATATATCCTTTTGAATAGAATCAAAATTGTTTTTTAATTAAAATTTGTTTCAATGTCTGTAACTAGTATCCTCTTTTAAAAACCATTTTCTTTTCAAAAAAACATGGAAATCCTTAACAGAATTTAAATTTTCAAATAATAATAAAAATAGATAATAATAATATAATAATAATGAATAATAATAACTAATAATAATATATAAGAATATATAATAATAATAATAATAATATAATAATAATTAATATAATTAATAAATAATAAATATAATAAATATAGATAATAAAAATATTAACAGAATTATAGTATTAATAATAAGTATGAAAATAGACGTCTCTATAATGTTAATAATCTCATTCTTATGACAGAATAATAATATAATAATATTAATATAATAAATAATAAATAATAAGAATAATAATAATAATATATATAATCAATCAATAATAAAAAAAAAAAAAAATTAATAATAATAATAATCAATAATTATTAATATTATTATTATGATTATTTTTTATAATAATAATATAATAATAATAATATATATAAAATAATAATAATAATAATAATATAATAATAATAATATAAAGTAAATATAATAATAATAATAATAATAATATAAATTAATAAAAAATATAATATAATAATAATTATATAATCAATTATAATATAATAATAATATAATTTCAATAAAATAAATTAATTACAAATAATTAAATAATAATAGTCTAATACTAGATCATATTAATTAATACTGATACATGTATATCATTAATATATAAAATATATGTAAATATAATTATCATTAATAATTCATTTAATAATAGATAAAAGAATTAATCTCATAATGGTATATACTTACTATGATAATAAAAATAAATATACTAAATAATACATAATAAAAATAATAATAATAATTAAATATTTAATTTATAATAATAACAATTAATAATAATAATATGAATATAACAATGATAATAATAGCGTAAATAATTCATTAAATAATAATAAATATATTAAAATTATAAGTTAAATTAAATAAATTAATAAAATATTAAAAATAATAATAATAATAATGAATACTATAATAATAATAATAATAATTAATAATAATAATAATTAATATAATTATAATAAAATAAATTACATAATCATTCTAATCACATAATTGGAAGTGTCGTTACAGTTTAATTAATGATAATATATAATCTTTATTTCGCCTTTTTAATAATCTTCTTCAAAGGGATCTAATTTATAAAGTAATTACCACAATGATTTTTAGATTTTATTTTTATGTATTTTTCCAACTGTATGTGCGGCATAATACGGTTAATCTACTATTAATTATATTTTCTTTTGCAGCTTAACAAAAATATATAGGCGTACTTGAATATATATCTAATTATAGACAATACTCTCAACATAGAAATAGGACAGAAAGAAATGGCTTCTGATGATAAAATGATCAGATAATAAAGATTGCTTGGCTATGCCTTTGCGAATCATCTATTGGATACTACATGCTCAAAAGGTGCTTTAAAACTGACAAAGAACCTCACAATATCTGAAAAAACATGCACTCATATAACATTTCATTTTCATTAATAAATTTTGTCAACTATTGTATAGATATCTGAGCTTAACTATTGTTAATTACATAAAGAGATCGTGTGACTATAACGATATATACGATATGATACAGTTATCAAAAACATGAGCTATGAAATTTATAAACTACTAACAAATTAATCAACTGTAGGAGGATATTTTGATCGTCGGTAGTAGTACTCCCGACTATTTAATATTTTGTTTATACGATTTGCAGTGAATGCTTCATTGGTCTATCAATTGCAAAGAAGTTAGGATGTCACCATCTTGATGTCTTTATGTTAATGGCGATAAATTCATTAAGCAATTATACAACTATTATATATCCCTGTATGTATAAGCTTATATGGACATCTACGAGGTAGAAGAAGTAACTTCTCATAGCTGCATAGCTAATTTTAACTTATGGTATGATAACAATCGCACAGATTTTCAGTTGTAAAACAGATGTAATACATATGATATTTATTCTCGCCAATCTTTTCAAGTTAGCAGTCTGAATAATGAAAACGTTTTTCTGCTAGTTTATAAACGTGAACTCATCTTAATTATATTGGATATGAAACACAAACTCTGAACTTATTTTATCTTCGGGAATCATTTCATCTTCGGAACCAATTCCATTTTTACTTCCTTAAAACATTTGAAATAATTTCAATAGAATTTCCTAGTTTCTTTGATATCTAAATCTATGAGTGAAATTCCATTTTATAAGAAAGGGTTATCAGCAAAACAAAAGTTTAATAAAAATATTTCACGAGATTCAAAATCGGAATTCATTATTAAAAGTAAAAGAAATTTAAATTCAACTTCATAAATGTTAATTCAATAAAGTCAATACAAAGAGCAAATTAAAAACATACTTCGAGCTATTACATTTTTTGTTATAACTTTTTTATTATCTAATGATTTTTCTTTATAAGTAATAATCAGTTAAAAATTCTTATATGTATTAGAATCTGGGAAACATTTTTATATCTTTTTCTAGAGTTGTGCAAAATTAATATTTACATGACATCGAGAGATGCAATAAATTATATAAGAATTTACATTATAAATATAAATAATATATTAATAGTTAATTAAGAATAAGAACAATAAGAAAATAATTATATGCATAAAAAGATCTTTTTTGTTATATAGCTAAATAATAAATAAATCATAAAAGAAATTAATGGAGAGTAAAGATATTACAAAATAAGTTTATAATATCAAAAGTGCAATCATGAAACCGTCAATAAGGAGAATAATAAAGAGAACAATAATAATTAAAATAAAAATAATAATCACATTAAAATAATAATAAATAATAATGACATACATACATACAAGTGATTGTAATTATAATAATAATCAAAATAATAATAATAATCAATGAACAGTAATATAATAATATATCTATGAATATAATAATAATATAATGAATAATTAATAACTATTTAAATTATGTAATTATAAACAAAATTACAGTAATAATAATAATAATATATTAATAATAATAATATTACATACTTATAAAATCCTAATTTTAATAATAATTAAATAAATATTATTTCTCTTCTAGATTAATATCAGCAAATTCAAACGACTACCGTTATATTTTAAAATCTGTAATAATAATAATTAAAATAATCCAATTGGTAATAATAACATTAAAAAAAATTATCATGCGTGTTTTATAAAAATAATAATAATAATATAATAAGTTCCAATATATACCTATATATCGTAATAGAATAACAATAATGATAATAATAATAATATGAATAATAATATTAATACAGAAAAAATATAATAAGGTATAATAATAAATAATACATAACTAATAATATAACAATAAATATAAGTAATAATATACATAAATAATAATAATAATAATAATAATAATAATAATCAATAATAATAATAATAATATTAATATATTAATAAATGACTATTATCTAATATTCTTCAGGGGCACCCACTTTAGATGTTGTTTAAAGGTTAAACGTTGCTTTGGAGATGACGATCAATTTGAAGAGCAAAACGCCGAGACTTGAATCTCTGATATTAAAAATTCAGGAAAGGCTTTCGAGGCTTTTCTCCGGGGAATTGTGAGGGATTTGGCAAGATCACTCGACCACAAAATTTTAATTAATGTTTTGATTAATTGTTAAATCAGTTTTTGGGTATATTGAGGTTGCTGAATTCGTTCGGAAAGGGCCGTTTAGTGTCGATTATTTTTTTTCTCTTTTTGTATTTTGACAATCAATAGTAATAATATATCATCAACTCATTATAAATTGACTACTTTTTGAATCTTTTTAATGATATTTTTTATGTGAATACTGAATCTCACAGCATATCATGTTACAATTACTCAGTATGTATTATGCATATTACATAACTAAATAACATTTGCATGGGATAAGATGTGTACAATTCATGAAACAAAAAGAAGTATAGAATTCATAAACAGTTATAAATTTTTAATTAATTAAGTTTCCAATACATAGATTATTAAATAACCATCATATTTTATAGCACTACTGACATGTACACACTCTTAAATTATTTTCATTCTTCCAATACTTGTCTAATTAAAAGATGCATTATTTCACTTACTGACAGATCATTTTTATCTTTTAAAAAGTAAATATTCTTTTCTGTGAATATTTATTACAATACTTGTGTCATTGCTTTATTGGGATAGTGAGT
>JABUQX010025896.1:30000-49622 GCA_015478945.1 Trachelipus rathkii
CTAAAAAAACTGCGTATCAGTCTTGTAATGGTTGTATGGTTATAATAATGATAAAAAATAAACACAAATAAGATTCTCGTCATCTTTTCCATTGATATTTAAATAATATTTCCCAAACCTCATATATATATATATATATATTATAATATTTTAATATATATTATATATATTCTATATTATATAATACTATATATATATTATATATATATATATATATATATATAGTTATATATTATATATATATATTAAGAATCAATTTGTTGTGATCGAAGGTCCGGGTTGATACTCGTGCGGATGTTTATGAAGCATATTCTAAAGATCTTTTCTTCTAGAATAGAACATTCCTGTTGAAGGTACTAGCTTTAAATGATATTTTAAACTCTGATAGGTCTCTAGGTACTATAATAATAATAATAATAATAAATAATAATAATAATACTAATAATAATAATAATAATATAAAATATGATAATAATAATAATAATAATATATATATAATAATTAATAATATAATAATAATAATAATAATAATAATAATATAATATAATAATATAATATTTATAATAATAATAATTTGTTTAATTATGCATTCAAAATGAAAATTAATAATTCATTTTTAATATTTTTTTAAGATTTTTCTTATTTTACATTTTCGATTTTTTTTTATTTTTATTTGGAAAGGTTTATGGAGAGAGAGAAGAGAGAGAGAGAGAGAGAGAGAAGAGAGAGAGAGAGAGAGAGAGAGAGAGAGAGAGAAGAGAGAGAGAGAGAGAGAGAGAGAGAGAGAAGAGAGAGAGAGAGAGGAGAGAGAGAGAGAGAGAGAGAGAGGAGAGAGAGAGAGGAGTTACTTTTTTATTTTATTTATTTAAAAAACTTATTTTGAGTTTGAATCTGTCGCTTTTAGATTCCAAATTTATTTGTGGAAAATAAATGGACTAAGATAAGAATAATGATAATAATAATAATATAATAATAAAATAAATATAATCATAATAATAATAAATAATAATAATAATATAATAATAATATAATAATAATAATAATATATATAATAATAAATAATAATAATATATAATAATAATATAATAATAATAATAAAAAAAAATAATATAATAATAATAATAATTATAATATATAAATTAATTAATAATTATGTAAAAAGATTTTGGCTTTCACCTAAAGAAGAGGATTGTAACATTCATTTTACATTATTCTAAGTGGTTAATAAACCATGATGAGAATAGGTAGTCTAGTTTCCATAACAATCAAATCACACGATACCAAGTAGAGAGTGTTTCTTATCTAAACGTGCATACACAATGTGTGTTTTCTATTTTAATTATCAGTAATATATAAAGCAAGTCAGTTACACCTATTTTACGATCACAAGATATCCTGAATAAAAAAAAATGTTGCTTTTCACTTTATATATTCCTTGATATATTTAATAAGCACGCTGCTTATCAACCATAATGATGATGATGAATATGATGTGGAATGTTGACCTATTTTACTGATATTCCTATGATATAAAAAACTACCAATCGTTTTAATACCATTCCACATTACAATCAGATGATAATATATAATGAACACTCTTTAATGACAAATAAACATATAATAATAACATGATGATGAATATTTTTTATGATGAAATATTACTTCTACTAACAACCACTGATTTAAAAAAATGCGAATCTCTTTTACCATAACATTGCTACGTATAAAAAAAAGTTTGTTGTAATCACAGCATATTTTTCTGTTGTTTATGACATAATTTTGATAGCTTTAACCCTACTAGGTGGCATACCTAGTATACGCTTGCTAAATCTTATATCACTAAATGATCGCTTTTAGCTTAAAAATGGTTTCGATAACAGAGTTCAAGCAGCTTAGAATAATCTTTGCTTCAAAATTTTCATGGTACCAATAATTGAGATTTCTTATGGTCATTATTGTATTCTTCCGATTTAGTAAATTTGATGTTCTTTGTAGCAGGTGGCTATACACATTCGGTATTGCTGAACTTTTATAACGAAATTTAAATAAGAAAATAGGCAAAAAGCGTGTGGATGGGTAGATTTTCCGGCGAAATATTGTTATTTTGGACTAAGTTTTACTTACACAAATATTTCTCATAATTGGTAACCATGATATTTGGTAGGATTGATATTCGTCTAAAAAAAGTTCGGCAAACAACAAATGTGTATAGCAGCTTAAGAGTTTTTAAGAAATTTATTATTTTTAACAGCATTATATACATTGGATGCGAAAGTGTGATGTACATAAACATGCATAAATATTCTTGTGCGCAAGTGAGTACTTCAATAATAATTTGATGCGTATTATGTACGGACAACTAAAGCAGACAAACCTCTGTAAAATGAAAAAAATACTGACACTTTGAATCAATAAAAATGTAATTGAATGAATATAGTTAAAGCAGACTTACAATGCAAAATAGACGATGACAAATTTAAGATAAACAAACATTTGCAATTAAATATTAAGATATTCATGTTTCCATCATTCATTTAACTGCAATTTTAAGGAACCTGTCCGGTAACTTCGTATTAACCTTTGATTTACCTTTAAATGCAGTCAAGATTCAGAGAAACTGTTGTGTTAGAAAAGTGATCTTACTTGAACACGTCATTAATATCTATTTTCGTGTTCACTTGATTTTCCTTTTGTCTTTTTCTCGTTTGTCTCTTTCAATTTTAATCTTGTCAAACTGACTCTCTAAGACTACTTATGAATTTCTGGGTTTTTTTTTTTGTTTTAAAGATTACGAAAATAAAAAATGAAACACTGAAATTGCGGATTTTTGTAGGTTAAACTTTTAATTTGCTAAACATGAGTGTTTCCTTTATATATACGTATATATTATAAATAGCGCGTTATATGGAATATCATGTATACTATAGATACCCCAACTACCTAACCTGTAGTATTATACTATGTATAGTATTATACGCCTATCGGGACGTATATACTCGTAGTAACCGTTAGCTTTATTATAGTAGGCTTATATAACTCGTACTATATATATATACTATATATACTATATATAACGTATAGCTATAAGATATATATTATATATAGGCGTATATACGTATAATCTCGGAATCAGACATGACAATAATGAAGATAGGTGATAGTAATCGCAACTCTTGGACGATTACGATGAGATAAAATACATGCTAGCCTGTGGTTAGTTTTGTGTAATAAATCAAACTAACATTTTGGCTTACAAATACAAGGCGCGATTGTCGTCTACCTCACATCCCAAAAAATAAATTTAAGTTGCAAAATGTAATTTCAATTTTTATTTTAATCAGATCTTATTTTTAAATTCTTTAAAACAATAAAAGAGAATTAAGTGTATTAATAAATTTTATTTGTTTTCTCGTTAAAATATTATCACTATGTAACAAAAATTTTTTTTTGTCTTTGCTTTGAAGGCATTATTTCTTAATTGCTTATGTGTAGAAAGCAAGAAAATTAATATTATCCTTCAAATTTGCGTTTGTTTACCTTGAATCGCCGTTTCCAATGATCTATTTGCATTTTCAAAGACATTTAATATTTTTTTAAAATACACGAATATTTTTTATTTCTTGAACTTTCTGGCAACTTAGATGACGAAATAAATGCAGAGAACGTAAGCTCAAGTATTAGTATAGTTAGTTGAATAGTTCAGCAGTCTTCTATAAGCTTTTAAAGTGATGATACGTTGTCTTTGATATGTGCATTCAGCACAGAGGGCATCAAGAGGTTGCAAATATCAGACAAAACGCTTTTGCCTATGTCTTCGTGAAATTTATGAAGACTGAAAAAAGTACCCTGTGAATACGATCTCTAAAATGTGCGAGCCTATGAAAGCATATTTTTGGCCATGTGTTTTTGGGGTCCAGACAAGACAAGGGCACCTCATTTCACCTGCGAACTTTGCAAAAGAAATTTAGAAGGTAATATATATAATATATATTATATAGTATATATAATATATATATATATTATATATATATATATATTATATATTATATATTATATATATATATATATATTATTTAATATATATATATTATCTATATATATATATAATTTATTTTATATAAATATTATATATTAGTTGTATATATTATATTATGACAATAAATTATATATATACTATATATATAATATAAATATATTATATTATTATTATATTAATAATATTTATATATAGTCTATTTATACTGAGTATAATATTTATATATATATATGTTTAGTTTGATTTCTGAATTTGATAATAGCTATGGAATCTTTAAGTGAAAATTTGAATTTATGCTACTTATACGATTTTAATAACCCATGGAGAGGCAGATATTTAAAATTTTCATATTTTTACATTTTCTTCAGGTTGGTACAGGGGGGGAAATAGAGCCATGATTCGCATCCACAATATTGGACAGAGTCAACTGACGATCTCCAGGAATTGCTCCAGCAGCTAGGAGCTTGGCAAAAGCGCGGCCGCTATCGATATGTATCTCAGACCTCCCGTTTGATCCACTTTCCAAGTGCCACACTCTCCTGAGCTCCCTGTTACCCATGTGCTACAAAGGGAAGATAGCCATCTTCAGAAGAAAGCAGAAAATCAGAAGACGATGAAGTCGTTGATCTGAATATGTGTATCGAGGATAGAAACCTATTAAACCCCAAGAAGATATGCAAACGATCGCAAACGACTTGATCAGAGATGTCTCGCAATAGTCAATGCTAGCTTGTTTTGAGATGTGAGACTACAAGCAGTGGAAATTTGGTTCATGAAAGTGTCCAAATCTCAAGTCAGAGAAATTGTCATGCACTTTCTTTAACTTTTTTCAAGTCAAGATGGCTTTGCTTTTGCATTAAAATAAAAAAAAAAAAAACACAATGTGGAATAGGTTTTGTTTGAGGCCTGTAACCCTGCAAGGTGGGCTGCTCTTCATTGAAGTTTTCTCGAAGCTCAAGCTAAATGCTATTTCATAACGGGCACATATTATCCATCTCTTCTTGGCTTTCCTCGGTGCAGCTCAGAGAGGACAGCACGTGAGCTCTTGCTAAGGTGCCCTTGAAATATGAGGCAAATTAGGAAGTTATCGGAGATTTTCAAAAATCGTGGCCTTACTGAGGTCTCTCAGGGCAAGTTTTAACAGTTTCATGTTACTCTGTGTCCTCTCGGAACAGCAGGGAACCCGCAGAACACTACCCAGGCGGGATTAGGCCACAAGACGGACCTGAGTTTAAGTTGTAATGGAGGAAAATGTCAATGGGAAGCTCTGTGGACACCAGAAAATATTGTTTTCCTCCACTAACATAAATAGACCTCATGAAACAGTTTGTCACAGCTCTATATAAGGAGTCTTCAGCCTTCATCAACCTGCAAGGCTTCTTCCCTCCCTAAGCTGTCTGAAGCAAAGGTCAAAGCCGGTGTCTTTGTGGCCACAAATAAAAAAGATCATAGAGTGAAAGGATTCCCGAAGAAGCTGACTAGGAGAGAAAAAGCAACGTTGAACAGCTTTGTTGCAGTATTCGTGGCTTCCTTGGGATCACCAAGCGAACTATGAGCGCTTATGAGACTTTATCAGAGTACGACAAATTGGCTATAGGATGTCCTCAAAGTCCATATCATTGATGATCATTATTGCTAAATTTAAGGAGACATGGGGGCGTATCAGAGTTGCATGTGAGCGGTTCACAGGGATCTCTGGGCTTTGAAGCCGCTACCAAGGATCAATAACTGAACATGATTGGAGGGTTGATTCGTTGAAAATATCTTACTTTAAACTAAATCCAGAAAAGACTTCTCACTTCTAGATAACCTAAGAATAAATAAATGCTGACTCTTTTGAGTTTAATTCCGTCTTTTTTTACTTTGGTGTAACCGAGAATGATTATATTCGAATTGTTTTTGTATCTGGAATTGGGTACAATTTTGGTGAAATTATCTTATCCTGGTCACAATCCAAAGTTTGAAAGGAAATATTTGCATTTTTCATACTTCTAGTATAAGTTTTTTCCTTTTTTTTTAACTTTGTTATAAATTTATTTAACAGTTTTTATTAAAGTATTTTTGTAAAACTATGCTAACGACATTAGCAATTTGGAATTATATCCCTATTAGTTGGAAAGTATTATTTTTTAAATTTTAAAAATTTAACGGGAATTAAAGATTTTAGGAATTTTAACAGCTTTAACCAGATTTGGATTTTTTAAAACGAAGTTTTAAAAAGTCTATATACGATTTATATAATATTATATATATATATATATATATATATATATAATATATATTATATATATATCTATATATATATATATATATATATATATATATATATTACTATATATATATATATATATATATATCTATATATATATATATATTTATATATATAGTATATATATATTATATAGTATATATATAATAATATATTATATATATATATATATTATTATATTATATATATATATCTTATATGATATATTATATATATATATAATATATATATATAATATATATAATTATATATATATATATATATATATATTATAATATATATATATATATAGTATATATATATATATATAATATATAATAATAATAATATAAGTATTTATAATAATAATAATAATAATAATCAATTAATAATAATAATACTAATAATAATAATAATAAATATATATAATAAATTAAAACATTGAAAATATTTTGAATTAACAATCTAAGACATTCAAAAACATCAAAATATTAAATTGAAGAGATAGAAAAGAAAAGGAATCACAATTGGAAACCACAACTCTAATTCAAGTTTACTTTGCAATCAGCAAAAAACAAACTACGACTGAATTTATGTATTAGCAATTAAAAATCGATTTATATATATAATATTATATATAGGCTATATTATAACTATATCTATTATATATATCTACTATATTATATAAATATATATATATATTATATTTAACTATATTATATATATAAATGTATATTATACTATATCTATAAAACTTACATTTCAATTTTTGTAGATGATAATAAATTTTTTTCCTATATTATCTATATAACATTAACATTGAACAACATGTCTTTATTACGATTAATATAATATATATAATATATATATATAATATAATATATATATAATATATACTATAACTTTAATGTATATATTCTATATACTAATTATATGAACTGCTTATCAAAATTCACATCCTAATTAGTATGGCTATTGTGTTCTCAGTTTATATATATATATATATATATATATATATATATATATATTTATATATAATATATATATATTAATATATATATATTATATAATATATATATTATATTATAATATTATATATATTATATATAAACATAATCAATATATAATATATATATATATATATATAAATATATATATATTATATCAATATTATATATAATATACTTCTTATATATTATATATATTCCAACAGTGTTTACGGTGTTTTTAGGTCCCTTCAAGTGACAAGGCGGTTTTTATTAACTGTTTCCTAAAAGTACGAAAGCAACATTGGCTTACTAGTCCCTTAAACTTACACAATATTTAAACTACTCATCTGTCACTCCTTAAAGGGAGTCGTAGAACAGAATTTCTTCTACACATTAATACATTTAATACAATATCCCTTAGCATAATTATCTACTTACTAATTATTTTTTTTATTTTGCTTCGTTCCTAATTTAATATAAATTACATATCTCCAATAATCCTATTGAAAGATTTATAGCAGCAATATACTGCATAGCAATCTATCTCTCTACAGAAGATACAAATGATGCAGGACAGCCTTTCTGCAAGTAGCTAAACTTTCAGGACCCGCCTTGTCTGGCAGAAGGAGCAGATCTGCGACGTTGCAGCTTTAATAGTAAATTTAATTTCTCTATTATTCTCCCATAGGGCAGTGTAATTAACAAAAAAATTTGCTTTTAAGAGCTCAGAGGGGCCTTTACTATATTATTAAGATAAATAAGTGTACATAGCGTTTGTTTTGTCCTCTTTACCAAGAAACAATGTTCTTCGCGCCGAGATCAAAATAATAAACAACATTATTTAAAATAATACAAGTATCCATACATCTATAGCCTCCTCTATAATATAATAAGGTAAAATATAAATACCTATATATATATATATATATATACCTATATATATATTATATATTATATACTAATAATAATATATATTATTATATATTATATATATATATCTATACCAGAAATATTGCTTTTGCTTCGCGATAAGTGAATTTAGCATACCAATATTATATACTACCTCACCGGCATAATGGACCCCCCATAACCCCCTATATAATACTATAACTATATACTCACTACTACTACACCTCATCATACTCACTCAATCTCTACTATAATTACTCACCCTACCTACCCCTACCCATACCACCCTACTCACCTCTACTCCCCTACCATCTCTCCCTATAATACCTATATATATACTACCTACCTATATCATACCTCACAACTACTACCCCCTACCCTACCTTCTCAATATTACTACCACTCACTACTATACCTACCTAATACTATATAACTCTACCCTACTACTACCCCCTACTCATAACCTAAATTTAATAATATATATATATATATATATAGATATATATATATTATATTATATATATATTATATATATAATATATATACATATATATAATATATATATATTCACACGCCTTGCCCATAAAATTTTCCCAGCTGACTAATTAACGTATTGTTACAAGAAACTTATATTAATTTTGTCCACACTATACAGATATATGACCAGCTTGCATTACTCTACATTAAAAGATCAACAAATAATTTAATAAGTAATAAATAATAAATAAATAATAATAAATTATAATAATATAATTAATATAATAATAATATAATAATCTAATAATAAATAATCAATAATCAATAATAATAAATAATATAATAATAATTATAATAATACATAAATATAATAATATATTATAATAATAATATAATATAATACATAATCATATAATAATATAATATGAATAATAATGATAATACATAATTATAATCATTATTAATAAGTAATATATAATAAATAATAATAATAGATAATAATAAAAATATAATAATATATAATAATATCAAATAATAATAATAAATAACTAATAATAATAATAATATAATATATAATAATATAATAAAATAACTAATAATAATAATAATGATAATAACATATAATCTATAATATAATATAATAATAAGCATAAAACAGAAGAAGAAGAGAAGAAGAAGAAGACGAAGAAGAAGAAGAAGAAGAGAAGAAGAAGCAGAAGAAGAAGAAGAAGAAGAATCACAATAATATATAGTTAATAATAATAATAATAATAATAATAATAATATAATAATAATAATAATAATAATAATAATAATAATATAAATAATATAATAATAATAAATAATAAAATAATAATAATAATAATAATAATAATATAATAATTAAATAATAAATAATAATAATAATAATAATAAATAATAATCTAATTCGGCAAAACAACCACACTTAATATTAAATCCTTAAAATATTGATAAAATAAATTTTATGATTTTTTAAGGTCCTAGAATTGAATTTAACTGTTTTATACGCAAAGTTTGGCAAACTTTTTTTTGAAAAAATGTACAGAATTCATTTAATATATATATTCTGGAATAGGTCATATTTTGTCAGTATATACTATATATATATATATATTATAATATATATATATCTATATATATATATCTATATATATATCTATATATATATATATATATTTATATATAAATATATTAATATACTATATATATATATATATATATATATATATATATCTATATATATAATATTATTATTACTTATATATATTTATTATATATATAATTAATATTATATATATATTATTATCCGTATTAATATTATTATTATATTATATATACTATAGTATATATATATATATATATATATATATACTATATATATATACTACTATATATTATATATAATAATAATATAATATACAGTCTTGAAGGATTAATTTTTTGTACAAAGGTGAAGCACTAAAAATTTACAGAGCAAATATTTTTTCTAACTAATGTTTATATATATATATATATTATAATATATACTATAATATATATATTATATATTATAATTATATACTAATATATATATATTTATATATTTCTACTATGTTTATATATATATTATATATATATAAACTAATATATATATATATAGTATAATATACTATATATATATATAATATATTATATAAATATTTATATATATATATACATATTATATATATATATATTATATATATTTATATCTATATATATATATATATATATATATATATATATATATATATATAATATATCCTATAATATATATTATATATATATACTATATATATATATATATTATTACTCTATATTATATATATATTATACTATATATATATATACTATATATATATATATATATATATATATAAATATATATAATATATAGTAACTATATACGCTAACCTAATACTATAATATGACAACTTCTACTTTTATCTGCTTCGTAGTTTCTTATAACCCCGTTTGACCGGTTTTTTTATTTGTGTAAAGATGTGTCCTTTTTTTTCACATTCGTATAGTTTGGACATTCTTTAATTATTAATATTAAATATTAAATGCAACATACAAACCAGAAAAATTACTTAGCTTAGAAGCCAAATATTATATATAATATATATATATTTATATATATATATTAATATATATATATATATATATATATATATATAATATATCTATATACTATATATATATTATATTATATATATATATATATATATATATATATATTTAATGAGCCTATTAAAATACTTAAAATACAAAAGCAATTGTCTCAAATTTCAACGTAATATTTATATTATTATTTATATATATATATATATATATTATATATATTATATATTATATATATATATATATATATATATATAATATATATATATATATATATATTATATATATATATATATATATTATATATATAGATATAATATTATATTATATTATTAATAAAATTTAATATATATTATTTTACATATATATATATATATATCTATAATATATATAATATATATATATTATATATATCTATATATATATATATTATATATATTATATCTATATATATATATATATATATATATATAAATATATATTGTTGGGTACATAAATTTCATAGAAATTTTTTGCATAATAACATTCAGGGCGCTTCACTTGACTAATTCCCTTGAGCAATTGAAATACGAACGCAAATGACACTTGAACAATGGTTCAACATAATATGCGAAACAAACAATTTAATAACTCCTCTGACATTACTAATTGTTGTCTTTGTTATTTTGTGAGCACATGTATAAGTTCATATTACAATTTGAAACCTTTTTTGCAACATCTAAGTTTTTGTACGTTGCTACTCAACATTACTCAGAGTTTCTTTCTTGCCGGTGACTATATATTATATATATTATATAAGTATATATATATATATATATTATATATATATATATATATAATATATTATATATATATACTATATATATATATATATATTCTTATATTATTATTATATATATATATATATATTTATATCATATATATTTATATATATATATTATTATTATATTTATTATATATATATATATAATCTATATATATATTTTTATATATATATATATATATATATATATATATATTAATATATATATTATATTATTATATATATATATATATTTATAATATAAATATATATATATATTATATAATATAATATATATATATTATATATATATTATAATATATATATATATTATATTATATATATTATATATATCTATATATTATATATATAATATAACTATATATATTATATTATATATATTATTAGTATATATATATATATATTATACTTATATATATATATAATATATATATATATATATATATTAATAGCATTTTGTTACAATCTTTTAGTAGGGAAAGTTAAAAAAAAGGCAAAGTTTGGAACTTTTTTGAAAATGGTAATGACTTGTTTTCTTTTAACTGTTAAACTTTTACCTCCACATCACCGCACGACAACCTCCACACTCCACAAGCTTCCACACTCGCACCTCCACTCCTCCACAAGAGCCGCATCTGCCACATCATTCTGTATAAGCTTTACAAGGCATGTGAGGAGTGGAGTCTGGTAATATCAACTGCGTGAAGAAGGGCAACTTCTCGACCGATTCTATCAAGCTGATTAAGTTACAAGGTCGGGTCATGCTCTGGTTGACACAGACTTGAGAACTGCAGAGCTTAAGGCAAAGCTACATTTTCTCACTAGAGCAGGATTTCGGCAACACCTGTGTTAAATAATTTATATAATATATATATATAATATATATATATATAATATATATATATATATATAATATATATATATATATATATATATAATATATATATATATATATATATATATTATTTAGATAAAATATAAATATATATATTTTATATATTATATATAGGCCTTATAATATATATATATATATATATATATATATAATATATATATTATTATATCTTATATATATATATTTAATATATATATATATTATATTATCATATATATATATATATATATATAATATATATATATAATATATATAATAAATAAATAATATATATAATAATATATATACATATATATCATATATGTATATATATATAATATGGTATATATATATTTTTTTTTGTACCATCCATCCTGTTAGGGCATAGACTGTCAGGTGCTTCTCCTCCAGAATCTTCTCCAAAGATTTCTATCTTCAATGTTTCTTTCTCTCTACTTCTTACCGTCTTGCCTTACGTTGTTAGAGTAGGGTGGAATGAAAAACGGCTATAAATTTTTTTTTTCGATTTTGCAGGTATATGCTGGTGAACTTCTTGAAAATCAATAAAGATTACAAAATTTTATTGCTCTACTACAACGTTTTGAGGTGCCGCAAAGAGCCTAAAAATTTGAAATTTTTTAGAATTTAATAAAAATTCAAAATTTGGTTGCGTATATTTTTATTAAAGTTATATACAGTTGTACACATTTACTGCGAAGTAATGCTATTAGCAACAATAAAGTCTTCTTAGATTAAAAAAAGAAAGACAGTCTGCACAAAATATTACGCACAATAAGAAATTGACTTTAGAGCAAATTTTTTGTATTTTTCTCATTTTTTTACCAATTTATTATGCATTGTTAACACATGTTACAGTAATTTAAATAAAAGAAAATGAAACAAGGTAAATAGCATATTATCTGGTATATGTATAAAAAATTCCTTTATAATGAGAACCAAAAATGTAAATTAATTAAATCCTTGATAAGTTTAATAATTTCCCAACGGTTGAAAATGTTTGTTTTTCACTGCTTTGGCACATTGAATTTTTTTTTTTGATCGAATTTTGGCATATTCTTTTGAGATACAATTTTTTCATTAATAAAACTTTCCCTAGAAGATGATCTTCAGACAGATAAAGATGACTCAGTAACTAGTTTAACAGCTCTTTCCACGGCTTGTCTGTGACATGGGAACCTGGGAAAGTCAATTAATGAGTTCTCCACAACAGTTGATTCTGAGGTTTTCGTAATGAATTGTTTAAGGGAATCATTGGAAATATACTCTGTCATTGGGGGCTCTGTGATTTCAATGTCGTACCATGGGATCATATAAATGGAATCTTTAGCGTCAAAGTTGATATTTGGAATTATAAACTTTCTAATTCCACCTCTACTCTCTGCTCTTGCTTTTAGAAGTCTGTGCAAACCAAGCTCTCTTATATGTCTGCGCTCATCACATAGCATGGACAAAAGAATATTTTCCCCAGCAGCAAAGGTTAATCCTTTTTCTTTGGATAACTGGAATTATTATTTTTTTAAAGATACGATAGTTAGATAGCGTGAGTAAGAATAAGCTTCCAGAGATGTCTTAGAACGCATTCGAGGCATGAAGGTTTCAACTTATATTAAACACACGGGTGAATGAAATTTACAATAAAGTTAGAACAATTTGATGGTTGTCAGTAAGGATTTTTTTCAGATTGTGGCCACTACAATCGAAGTATCAATTTGCTAATGTAAGCCATCTTGAGTTAGCAAGCTTTCCAGGGTTTTTCAAAGATAAATCCAACGAGCAGTTTCCACTAGATACAGCAATACACATTTCCATTAAGTACTTCTGATCTGTACTTAAATCACTTATATTTTCTAATGAAGGAAGGTTATTTTCAATTGGTAAAAAGGGTACCACAGGAAGCTCATGACAGTTTTGCGGATGCTTACCTAGTTCTCCTTTAAACTCATTGGGACCCTTAGTTTTCCCCATCTAAATAATAAAAAAGTGGCGTAAAGGCAGTTCGTTACCATGGAATAAGCAAACTAACCATTGCAGTGATCTTCCTATTTTGTTTTCCAACAACGAAATCACACCATTATTGACTCCAGTATTTACATCTATTCCATCACATCCAATCGCGGTTAAATTTAAAAGTTGTTCGTTATGTTCGTTATCTCAGAAAAACTCAATTATTCTCTCTGCAATGTCTTTTCCAGCACCAGATCTTGGTGTTACATGGCCTAAAAACTTTGATTTTGGTTCTTCTATTAGCGAAACGTGCTCTTCTGTAGTAAGCATTTTATAAAACTTATTTCCTTTCTTTTCTTGAATAATTGTCTTGTCTTTCCTTCCATCGAAAAACAATCCCCTATTTTCGGTTATCAGACCCTGGCTGTCTTGAATGCATTTTTTCCGGTTCTTTGATCTTTCTCGTCTAATTTTCATTCGATCGATTACTTTACTTTGTCATCATTATTTATTAAACCTAAATCCTGCAAAGTAGGGCTTGCTACTGGTGCAGCAGCTCTATCAGATATTTCTGTGCGATCACATATGGAGGCAACAGACGGCAGTTTAATGCTCATTTGAGCTATTTTGTTGGTTTCTTGTAATGCTGAAGGACCTGCTAAATTTGTATCTTCTGTAAAAAGCTCTCTTGTTCTTCATCACTAACAGTGAGCTTTTCTGTCACTTCTTCTTCTTCCGTGCTGTCAGCACTATCAGTAAACGTTGATGTCATTGTGGTACTTTGTAAATTTTCTTGGAGTAAATTTAATTTCCTCTGTATTTCTTTAATTTTCCTTGCATCTATTAATAACAAAGCGTTTGTGGTAACTCTATCAATATTACCCATAGCTATTTTCCTGGACGATCGTTGATCTTTCAAATATTCCTGCTCTAAAAAAGGAACTTTCCTTTCTTTTTTACAACTACATTGTTGAAAGTCTAAACATTTGCAGGCAGCAATATCAAATAAGAGTTTAACATGCTCTTTAAATGTAAGAAGGTTTGAATTATGCTTTTCTGATTCTTTTTTTTTAATAGTTCTGTACAAATTTCGGTACTTGTCATGATAAGCTTTTATCATTTGTAAAATTACGGTATTAGAAACTACAGGAATAGAAGCTTTTAACCATCTATTTTCAATTTTCTTAGCTAAAATATAAGATATTTCATTTACAGTTGACTCCTTCGATGATGTATTTGGTTTGAGGTTACGTCTTACAAGAAAATTGCACTTCATTACATCTTCATATGTTGGCAGCATTACTTCACTTAAATCATTAAAACTTCCGAAAATAGGACATTCCACCATTTGTCTAGTGTTAACTTTTTTGACAGGCCTTTTGTTACACAACAGTATAGCACGATACACACACTCTCATATACGTAATCACTTACATTTGACTCTGAAGTCTGAAATCGGTGAAACTTTGTTCGGGAATAGTGACTAACAGCGAGGATAACGAATGCACATTGCACATTGAAACACAAACGCACGCAGACCCATCTTTTAAATCCAATATCCACGGTTTACATAAATTGCTTTTGAAGTGTGTTTGTTCTATTAATAAAAAGGTCATAAAAAGTATGAACTTTTGTAATTGCCATATGAGAGAATACTAGAGAAAAGGTTGAAATATACAAAATTTCAATTTAAGAATGTTAACACTTTGCGGGCACCTCAAGACATGCTACGAATTACATGAAAATTTTATTTTTGTATTTATTACATCAAAAGGCAACTTTTCCGCACTATTAGAAATTAAAAAAAGAAAAAAAAAATTTTCGTTCCACCCTATTGTACAGCCTCTGCACCATCCATCTCTTCCTCGGTCTTCCTGCTGGTCTCTACCTTCTGGTCCTCAATCCATCATCTCTCTCCATCTCTCCTTCTCTGCATTCTTTTCAACATGTCAAACATCTTAACTGGTTCTCTCCAGCATTCCAAAACAGGTTCCACTCCAAGTTCTCTCCTACCAGCTCGCTTCTCATTCTGTCTCTCAACGATACTCCTCTAATGAGTCAAAGTACCTTCATTTTTGCAGCTTCTATTCTGCTTTTTTTTGCATCGTATTCATTGCCCAGCATTCAGATCCATACAACAATATCGGTCTCAGAATTGTTTTTATATTATAATATTTTATATATCTTATCCCTCTTTCCTTTAGCAACGGGTATAAAAGTTCCCAATTCTTTGAAAATTTTTTGATGTCCTTTCAACTCATCTTGTCTTCCTTGATCGTCAAATACCACCAAATTCTTAAATCTATTCACTTGCTTTAAGACTTATTTCTTCTTATGTTCCTACTATCTCTTCCTCTCTCTTGCAATCACATTGAATTTCAAGTTTTCCTCTGTTTATTCTTCATGCCATTGACTTAGTAGCTCGTTTCCACCTATTCACAGCTTCTTGCAGGTCTTGAGCTTACTGATGTTTCACTAGCCGCATCTATCCGATAACCAAAGTGTGCTCCTATTTTCCCTTAATGCATATACTTTTTAAGACAGTTCTGTCCAGGTAAGTGGGAAAGAGGGCAATGTGACAGTATCACTTCCCTGTCTACCCGTTTTTACTTCAACCACTTCTCTTTCCTGTTCCTCTAACCGTATTTATTGGTTTTCATCATAGCTCTTAATGGCTGCTATAGACTTTCTGGTAATGGCAAATAACTCGGATCTTCCTAACACTCTCCACGTCTCTCCTATTTATTCTTGAATGCCTTTTTCCAAATCTATGATGGAATACGCTTCTCAATTCACTCTATTATTTTTCTCAGTATCAGCATCTTCATCTGTAAATATTAGGTCAGTAGTACTTTTTCTGGTCTGAAACCGTGCTGCCATTTTCCAATCTTGTCCTCGACCTCTATCCTCAATCTTTTTTCTAAGATTCTCTCATATATTTTACTCGCCCCACCAACATACTATTCTCTATAATTTCCCATATTCTTTTTATTCCCTTCTTATGTATGGACAGATTAGCTGCTTTCCTCCATTTGTTTGGTATTTTCTTTCTTTTCATACCTTGTTTTACAATCTTGTCAACCAATTTTAGTTACTCTCTCCTGTTTTATTTTGAATAGTTTTATTCAGTTCATCATATCTGCACTTTTTCCTCCTGCATTTTTAATATATTAACTGCTTCATTATCACTTCCTCTATCTTATCATTCTAATTTCCTCATGTTCTTGTCTTTACTCTCAGGGGTAATTTCTCATTTCCTCCTCCTTCTCTGACTTTCAATAATTCCTCGAAATACTAGCTCCATCTTTCCGTCACCTCCTCTTCTTCAGGTTCTCCCTCCTTATTCAGAACCGTATGCATTTCCTGTTCTTTATTTCCTCTCATGCTCTTGGCCATTCCATATAAAAGTTTTCCCGTGCCTTTCGTATCCTCTTTCAGTTCTCTTCCTATTCTTCTCCAAGTAATTGTCCTTACTTCTTCTTTTATACTCCTCCACATGGTTTTCTTGCCGTTTACATATTCTAATTCTGCTCCCCTCCTTTCTCGCCTTCATCCATTTCCTATATGCTTTGGTTATGAGCTTCCCTGCGTTCTTTACATATCATTCCACCATGCCGTCTTCTTTTTTCCTACCCCCAGGACTTTTTTCTTTCCATGAGTATTTCGCTTGCAATCGATCTACTCTTGTTTCAAGGTCTTCATCTCCTCTCCGCCGGTTTCTTGTTCCTTCTGTCCTTCGAATTCTGCGTGGAGTTTTTCATTAAACATCTATACCACACATCCATCCTGAGCTTTTCACAGTATCTCTTCTTTTGTATATCTTCCTTGGGTTTTTCTCTCGCTTTTTTTCCAAATCAGTTTCCCAATACTATTCTATGGTCTGAATCTAGTGAAATCGTGGGTAAGCTTTTCACATCTTCAAACATCCTCTTATCGCTAGCTAGCATCATGTCAATCATTGATTTCTCCATGTATCTCTGTTCCTCCGCACTCCACCTAAACCACGTCCATTTCTTGCTTTCTTCATGTTTGAAGAAAGTATTCATAACAGCCATGTTGCTTCTTATAGCAAAGTCGATCAGGTACTCCCCATCAACGTTTCTCTCCCCTATTCCATGAATCCCTAGTATCATCTCCTCTTCTTACTGGTTCCAACATGGGCGTTCATATCCCCCATTATAATTTTCTTTTCTCCTCTCACCGCGTCATAGGTCTGTTGGAGAACTTCCCTGAATTCCATTTTTTCCTCAACTGGTCTTTCCTGGTGCGGCGCATACACTTGGATTAAGCTCAATGATTTCGGGCTCTTTCCATCTTAAAAACGTTATCGCAATTATTTTTCATATTTATTAAAGTTTCCATTAATTTTATAGAAGTCCGAGTTTCATGATGATCGTACTTCCGTGCTTCTCTCTTCTCTCTCTTCCTTAGATCATTACATAGTCGCCATGTAGTCTCTTAGTCACACTTCCTCGATACCTCTCCTCACAGACCCCAACATATACAGGTTCTTCGCTTCCGTCAGATTCACGATCCTCCTCCTTTCCGGCAAGAATGCTTGCATTTATAGTGGCAATTCGGTATGTGTATTCATTTTTCGTAGTCTTTATCAGCTGTGTTTCGTCAACCTTCGATTACCGCTGTGTCGGGGAATAGCATCTGGATAATCGAAGCGACTTTTTTTTTTTACGTTTGCGGCTTGCTAGGCCTGTCGCAACAACCTTTCATAGTTTCCTATGGCAGGGGTTCAAATGGGAAGAAATTAAATGGTACATTTCGGTGTTCCAGCCCTAAAACATGGCGAGAGTAATCTTCTTGTTGATCCAATCGTCGCTTGAAAATATCATTCAAATCAACGCAAATTTCAGATTATTCGCAGAACTTTTAATGAATTAAAATCGAAATTCGGTTTTTTAATAAAAAGAACAAACTAGTAATTCTGCTTCTCACAACAAATTTTGTCCAAGATATTATATCATTGGTTTACAATTGTTGAAAGAATCGAAATAAAAAATTTTGTTGTTCTCCTCATCACGATTTAAATATTAATTTTGGCAATAACCAATAATGATTTTGTTTCATTTAATTTTGACCTAAAGCTTCTCTATTAATAAAAATCTCTCTCACAACAAAACCGG
>JABUQX010025897.1:27500-30633 GCA_015478945.1 Trachelipus rathkii
TTTGTTCATGTGTGAAGCCAAGGATGTTTACATTCAACAGGAGAGACGACAGAAACGTCGAAAAAGAGACAGGAAAGTTAGAAGGTTTTTGGAGAAGGAGATTTGTAAAAGTTGGGTTTTAAAGAATGAATTTCACAAAGTGTTATTCATCCATCAGCGAGAATTAAAATCCGGGTAAAGATAAAAGACGAGAAGGCAATTCCAGAAGTAAAAGTGGGAGTAGGAATTTTGATATGAGTTAAGAAATGAAGGGTCGAGTCTTCGGAATACGAGTGGATAGAGTTAGAGGGTTGCAGATGAGAAGATCATTAATGAAAGGTAGGAATAAAGTAGGAGACAAAAACAGAACCTGAGGAACACCACTATTGAACAGAAAAAGAAGAAGAAGTCGGCCCATCAAACAAAAGCCGATATTGAGCGATTTGAAAGCAAAGCTAGATATAAAGTAAGCAAACAGAAGGAGGAAACCCAAAGGAGGGGTGAGCTTGGAGAGCAGTGACGCGTGGCATACCCGGTCAAATGCTTGGATATGTCAAGCGCCACCACCCAAGGCCTCCCCGTATTCCTAAAAGCGCAAAAACCATAAATCGGTTTGCATAGGGAATGTATATCGTCCAGTAGACTTCGTGCAGCTGCAGGGCCGTACTGGCGATCGGATGAGTTTTCCAAATGATCTAAGAAGGGAGTTGAGAAGGGTTTCAAAGATCTTAGATAGAATAAAAGTGAGAGCTACAGGGCGAGAGTTAGAAGGATTCAAAGCGGCTTCCTTTTTTCGGAATAGGTTGGACATTGTGAGAGCTCTCCAACACTGAGGGCAGGGAAAGTGCTAGTATTTGAGACAATTAAGAATATAGTTGAGCTTAGGGGCCGGAAGAGATTACTCTTTCAGTTGGAGAATTAGTAACACATGATCAGATCAAATAAAGAGGAGGAAAGCAGATTACAGAAGTTGCCGAGAGGATATAAGATTTGTCAGTTAGGAGAACCCAAGGGGATGATTAGCGCACTTTCCTTTGATGAAAGCCAGCTTTGCTCGTCGAAGAGTATCCCGCAACGATTTCTAGCCTGAAATGAAAATACGAGAGTGATAGCGAGAACAGCAGAATGTTTCCACACTCGATAGGCCCACTGTCTCTAGCCTGCACCATGGCCAGAGAATAAGCACGATCGAACCATGGATATGAGGAAAGAAAGATTTAGTTTTTAGAAGGAATGAATGAGGAAAAAAAAATTTATCTGAAGAAGGGAATGAACCTGCCTCATCCCATCAACGATTACAGGTCCCTCCTTATCTTTTAAATCTTTATACATCCATCATTAATCCTTATTGAGGTAGCCAATTTGCTATCATCTGCAAACTTGGAAACCTTACATTTTAAGTCCCTGGTCTAAATATTTTATACATGTATGAGGAACAGCCACTTGACCTAAGAAATCGTTACGGACCACAAACATGTTCTTCCTTCATTCTTCCATTAATAAATAACTTTTCATTTCATGATTAACTATTATTTATACGATTATTATTATTAATTATTATGTATTATTATTATTAATGGTATTATTATTATTATTATTATTATTATATTATTATTATTATTTATTGAGACTTAAGAATCAAAAATTTTGATCGCTAAAATAATTTCGGGAGGTTGAACCCCCTGAGTAGTAGGACTAACATTCCGGACACGAAAAACCCACCCCAAAAACCCACCCACCCGAAAAACCCACCCCAAAAACCCACCTACCTGACCGACCTACCTGACCTTTTTTTGACCGTGACCTTTTTTGAGCTCGAATTTTTTACCTGCACCCTGACCC
This sequence comes from Trachelipus rathkii, assembly GCA_015478945.1. Taxonomy (NCBI): domain Eukaryota; kingdom Metazoa; phylum Arthropoda; class Malacostraca; order Isopoda; family Trachelipodidae; genus Trachelipus; species Trachelipus rathkii. The sequence continues at coordinate 29,322 of JABUQX010025897.1, forward strand.
TTTATTGCGGCTCTAATTTTTCGGCAGCCGTATTTTTTCGACAAACCCTTTGGTCGGTTTACCATGGGTCATTTATGGCCCACGGTATTGTTTTGGCACCCATAATTTTTTGGGCAGCCCTAATTTTTGGCAAACCCTAATTTTGAGCACCCTTTCGAAGAATAGGGTTGCGCCAACGCGTTGCGTCAGCAAACCGTTTGTTTACGTATTACCCCCCTATTTTAACGCCCCCTTAATTTTTTCGACCGTGGGCCATTTTTGCCCACGGTAATTTTTGATCTTCCTTTAGGGGCTTAGCCCTTTTTGATGTCGTTACCTTGTTTTGACCATGGATATTTCGACCAGCCCTTTGGTCTTCCACGGGTCAATTTTGGCCCACGGAAATTTTAGGCTACCCTTTGGTCTCCATGGGTCAATTTCTGCCCACCGGCGTAATTGTTGGGTACCCCTTTGTTACTTCCCATGGTCAATTTTGGCCAACCCTTAATTTCGACCATCCTTTGATCTTTCCTGGGTCATTTCTTAGCCCCACGGTAACGTTTTTGGTCTTTCCGTGGGTCAAATTTTGCGCCCACGCGTAATTTTGGCTTACCCTTTGGTCTTCCATGGGTCATTTTTGCCCCGGACAGGATGGAGAATTGTTCAAACCAACCCTCTTGGTCTTCATGGGATTCATTTTTTTGCCCACGTAGTAATTTTCCAACCAACCCTTTGGTATTCCATGGGTCAATTTTTTGGCCCACGGTAATTTTTTATCTTCCTTTAGGGGCTTAGCCCTTATTTTTTGGTGTCTTTACCTTGAGTGTATGGACCAAATGATGATGGTGCGACGCGTATGAGAGCGCGGTATACCAGAGAGAATACCGATGGGATCATTTTTTGGACCAACAGGTAATTTCTTGCGAGTCGGTTCCATTAGGCTTGAGATAGCGACGATATTTTTGGACGATCCTTGTTACCTTGGTGGAATGATATTTCGATACCTTAACGACTTGGCCATGGAAGTACCATAGGCGTGTCAATGATTGACACCACGCGATACTTGATGGCTTCTTGAGGTGTGGCAGCCGAATCCACGCGTAAGAAGTATCTAAGTGTTGTTCTTATTGAGAGATGGCTTCTGGAATGAGTATTAGATGGAGTGCCAGGTGAGTGCCCAGGTCGAGAGAGAAGTGCCGAAAGTGTAGTGCCAACGAGTGCCAAATGAAGTGCCAAGTGCAGTGCCACAAATGAGTGGCAAGTGAGAGAGAGTGCCACATTATTGACCAAATGAGAAGTGGACACAACATATTTATGGCTCTGCGACTAGAAA